>VZTV01030725.1:23473-35234 GCA_013400875.1 Anhinga rufa
GTGAGGGTGCCAGAGCAGTGGCCCAGGCTGCCCAGAGAGGCTGTGGAGTCTCCTTCCCTGGAGACATTCAAACCCTGCCTGGACGCGGTCCTGTGCCCCCTGCTCTGGGTGTGCTGCTCACGCAGGGGGGTTGGACAAGATGATCTCTCGAGGTCCCTTCCAACCCCTACCATTCTGTGAATCTGTACCGGATACACACTACACCAACACGCTTCCAAGGCAGCACTTGCGGTTCCAGACCCCAGCTTCTGCTTAGAAGTAAAATACCAGTTCCTATTTCTTGTACATCAATGTAAGTAGGAAAACAGGAACAGTATGTAACATGTGAGGTACGCTTCTGTACAGTACACTACCATTTGTTAGACCATGTCAGAAAGGATAGGGCAGCTGCAACTGAGATTTGGTTTTGTAATAATGTGGGAGATATTAACACTCAATCACACAAGGAGAACAAGATATGGTCAGTGTGAATTTCCAGCAAGATGAGAGAGCCAAAAAGGACTCTGTTATCCTGTCCCACACCTGACACTTTCTTCCCATGCATGCTTTCATGGTTTCCTTCTAATCTTTCCAATGTTGAGTGACAAAGTGTGGAAAGCAGCTGACAAAACTACTTACCTCTGAAAGCCAGGAGCTCAAACCAACAACCTGGCCTCCAGGACCCACTGAGGAGGCTGTGGGTGTAACAAACCACCCCTCTACTTAGATCAGCAAGACCTGGGATCTGAACTTAAATCAGGGGCTCATGTGCCTGATACTTGTACACCTAAAGACTGATGCCTTCTCTGGCACACACCAGCCCAGTTCTGGACTCTCCACAGTTCAGCTGTAACCTCAGAGGTTACAAATTCACCCTATTATGCTGAAACAGGATCTATGATCCTCAGACAAACGCACTCAGACAACTGCCTCACCTCCAAGGATCAGTTCAGACTTTCCTCCTAATCCTAATAGTCAACCTGGAACTTCTCTACTGCACTTTAAGTCCATTCTTGTAGTCTTCTCTTCAGTGGAAATGCAGACCAGCGCATCAGCAACTCTTAGCACCTTTTTACTTGCTGGAGAAGACCCCTATCATGACTTCCTTGCAATCACTTTACTCCTGTCTAGGATCTTGACAAGAAAAATTCCTCCCATATACCTTATCCAGTGTCAACATGTAGAAATTGGTGATGTCATGCTCCTGAGCATAGCGGATTCGAGCTCGGCACTCCTCTTCATCTATTAGCTCCCCGACATACTCATTAACAAATTCACCCTGCCAGAGAGAAAAAACAAGAATCTGGTAAGATGAGACAAATTCCCTCCAGGATGGAGGGACATCCACCTTTGTGCTAAAACTTAGTTCCCGTTTCCTTTGTGGAACCTCTTCATAAAAATCTTCCTCTGTGCTTTGCAGCCAGCTTCACCTATAATCTTCACTAAGAGCCCTGAATCATACATCTGTTTCACACTCTGAAAAAATAACTTGAAATAAATTAAATAAAGCAACAATGGCCATCAGATTATTCTTTGTGCTGCAGAAAGAATTAATGTTCAGGGACAGCATAAAAGTAAACCACAAGAACAGCTCTCTGCTGCAAAGCTCAAAGCATTGCATAATTGCAATCCAGCTGGAAACAATATCCCTTTTGGGACCAACCACACTGAGCAGCATGCACCTAGGGCACCTGTTCCTGCAGTGAATCCACCAGAGTTCCCCTGTAGTGAAGTACTGCAGAGACCGTATATCAACCGCCAAAGGGAACCCCAGCTCTGCTCCACTGCGGCTAACAGATGCCTCCATTAAATAACTGAGTTTTGCTGTTTCCAGGCTGTCTGCTGAAAGTGAAATGTAACAAGTGCATGGAATGGCAGAAGGATCCTTTAACCTATATCATAGCAGGCAGCAAAGCCTAAAGAGGACAGTATCACATTTTTCCTTCTTCTATCAAGCCCTCCCCCATAGCATGTTGTCCCTACTCCTTTTTCAGGCATTCTCCTATTATGCTAATTGTCCTGTTTCACTTCACCCTTTCTTAGCTTTGGGGTTCTCTTTGCTTTACCATTCTTCCTTCTTTGTTCAGCACAGACATGTGTCCACAGAACTACTATTCTCTACATTTTAAAGGAATATATACAAGTGGTTTAGCCAGAGATACTAGTCTCAGCAATAATAACAGCCATCTCCTGTAAGAACCAGGCCCTGGTTTCAGTTTCTTATACAAGATTCTCATTCTAGAAAATCCTGGCTATTCAGGATTGGGGGTGAGGTATAATCACTGCTCCCCATCTGGAAATCCTGAGCACCATCTTCAGGCCAGTGTTCTGGTATACTCATAAAGCCCGTTGTCCGTACACGCAGACAGATCGAGCAATCATCTTTCTTACCCTGTAGGACACCAACATGCAAACCATTTTCTTGGTTAACTGAGCCAAAATATTCTTGTCAGGACTGGGAAAGTTAAATTCATCCACTTCTTTCCTAAATGGCACTCTACAGCAAAAAGTCATCTTCACATTGTGGAAGATAGTAATTTTTCTAATCTATTGAAACCAACGCTGAGCAAGAGAAAAGTGGCCAAAGAAAATTACATGCAGAAACAGAGTATGTACCTTTCTGATGTCTGTTTTGGCTTGCAAGCCCCAGCCTCGTGCCAGCGTGCGGAAAATTTGTACCTCGGGATACTGCCGCTTGGAGAAGCACTGGTTCTGGCAGCGCTCCCCAGCAGGGCAGACCATGGGGTGGCATTCATAGAGCAGCATGCGATTGATGCATTCAGAGTCCAGGCCGCATGGATTTTCATCTGTTGGTTTGCAGTTGCAACGTGGTATCTCAGACAGGTCTGCAGTGAAGATCTGCACCTTACCCACTGGCCGGTTCACCTTGAATGTACATGAAGGACGTTAGCTCTTACAAACAACAGGTTATCCTGACAGTCACTTCTATACTCAACCTTTGCCTTCAGGCTGCAGTGTGAGTTAGTTACAGCAAGGGGCAGAAGGACCCAAGTACAGGCACATATGTACTTCTGGGCACACTATTTCAAGAGGTATATAGTCAGAGGGAAGATTTAAGGAGGATGCAGGTCCCCCATCAGCATCACCTGGTGCAGTGTGTATTCTGTGACCCCTGGATGCGGGAGAGGCTGCCAAATGTCCCCCTCCCATCACCACTGTGCCGACATCCAGCCCAGGTGGCCCAGTGCTCTTGCTGGGTGCACACTATACCTGTGACTGACACCAAACCATTTTCTGTGTGAAACAGCACCTCCTCCAGTCTCTGAATGTCAGGTCCTTTTCCTTAGCTTTTCTTTATAGCCCTGGGTTTTGAATCTGTTACCTTCAAGCTGTTTTGTGTTCTCAGCTGTCACTATGAGAACCAGGCTGGCATGCCCGTGACAGAGTACAGAGGGCCTACCTATGCACCAGGCCACAAGCAGTTAGCTCCCTACCCAACTGTCCTGCAGATGTAAAATGAAAGAAAAACCAGACAAGGCTGGGGTTGGAAGGCCCAAAGAGGAGCTCAGAGTTAAGACAAGGAGCTCTCTAAAAACCGCTCCGGAAGGAAGCAGAGTGCAGCACCAGGTGGAGAAGCGACTGGCATGTCTGTGGCACGAGCAGGGTCCTTTGGTTTTGGTTAAAGGCAGCGAACGCTGAAAGGCAGGCAACAGAGAGTCAGGACTTTGGAGAGAGACACTGAAGAAAAGCTCCTTGCTGTTCTTTGCCCAGGTGAGCAATACCATCATCTCCCTTTCCTTTCCCAGAACATGAAAGGACAGGATCATTTAGCAAAACTATTCCAGCCCCCACATAATTTATCTAGTCCCACCCACAGAGCCAAGCTTCTGTGCTGATAGCCTGCAGACGCTGGCCAAGACCTTATCCTCCTCATTTGTTTAAAAGCAAACCTTGCGGAACCCCCAGATTAACCTCTTCAACACACACAGTCTCCCCTTCCTCCTAATACTGCCTCCCACTTTCCTTGTCACTCTTGTGTTGTCCTCTGCTGCTTCTCATCTCTTACTCAGACTGTTAGCTCATCACCTTGGTAAGAGCAATGAGACTCACAGGATTAGGACTGTCCACCACCAGGAAGACAGAGGAGCCCTTGCTGGCTCTGGCACTGTCACCCCAAGCGACCACGGTGTCTGAGCATGGTGCCCCCCATAGCATGCATACATGCCTCCCAGCAGACCTGGCCTTCTCTCTGAGGCGCTGCTGGTACAAAACCAGCTCCAAAACAGGGCGATGCTTGGACTAGCCACAACCCTGATGTGATGCCACTCCTTGGGATGGATCCTGAAGTGCTAATCTTCTTAGAAGGCCAGATGGGAGTGGACACAGCCAGCTTCAGCCATTCCACCCTGAAGCCTTCTCCAGGTCACCATATGCTCCTGCGAACTGCTTTGCTTTCACAGAGACAAACAGCTTGCACCCAGACCTCAGAAGAGCTGCCATAGCTAATGACCATGACCATTACTATTTATATTAAAATGGTATTTCAAAGGCTCCACACTGCTTCTGAAGTTCCTTCATGTTGTGGCCAGAGTCAGGCTTAAAAACACCTATAATGAGAAACCATATTTCCTCCACTGAAGCTGCCTGGCCTATACTGCTTCCACAGCATTCAGTTGTGTTCTTTACACTGTACTGTAACTCATGCAGGATATACCTGTCTGCCTAGAAATCCTAACTAGAAAGAAAAATTGCCAGCAATCAGTTAAGCTTTCATAGTTTGCCACATAAAAAAGGGAAGGAGTAGACAGAGGTAATGAAAAAAGAGGAACACAGTCCCTGAGTCACTGGGTTTCTGATCAGTCTGGACCCACATCTCAAGCACACGTACCCGCCTGACCACAGCTCTCCTCTCATCACCTCCATCTTGTAGAACTTCTATTGCTCCTCCAATTCTATCTCAAAATATAGCCCTAAACATGAAGAGTTCCCCAAAACTAAGCAAAAGGGCTGATTATTCCAACACGTACATCTGCTTTAATATTTCTGTTCAGTCACCAACTAATACAGAAAAAGATATAAAACAATAGCAGAGATGAAACAAGATACTGTCAAGCTCCAGTGTGGGTTACCATCCTCCCCACAGCTCTCCTCCACTGCACCCTGACCATCTCCTGGGATGCCCACCTTGCCATCAACAGCACACAGTACTTGAGCATATTGTGTATTACTAGCACTCTCCCTAAGTCTCCAAGGCAGAGAGACACTTCCTTCAGACCACACAACTGACACGGAACAGCACAGAGATCCGATCTGTTCCAGTAAATCAGAGTACCTCTATTACTGGTGTCCAGCTTCCATACAGCACTGTGCATACATGAATCCTTTCTGTGGAGGATGACTGAAGATGCCAAGAGGACCAAAGTAATCTTCAAATGCAGCCACAGGTCCAAACAGTAGAAATGGTTCTGTATACCTGTAAATCCCCTGCACCGACAGCTCAAAAGTTCTCTTCTACACCTGCCCTCCCCCACCTGCTCTCACCTTGATGTGTTTGTAGGGAGGGGGTTTCTTGTCATTCTTTTTGTCTTCCTGAAGCTGTCTCAGTTCTTTCTGTGCCTTCAACTCTTCAAATCTTACTGCAGCTTCCTGAAGAGCTAAGTGAGAGAACAGAGTGTGTTACAAGGATCTCCCTCTTCTCACATGGAGCTGGGCTGCCAGTGTCCACCCAGTCCTTGCAGCTCCACAAGCAAACCTGCCTGGCTAAGTACTTCAGAGCCAGAGGTTCACTGGAGGAGGCTGACGAAATGGCCAATGCAGCAGGGCACTTGCAGGAGTTATAGTAAGGGACCTGCCCATGGGTGATGAAGCATCCAAACTGTCAGCTAGCTTTGCCTGCTTTTGGGCAGAAGTGTCAGGCAGCTGCATTCACAACTCTTGAGTGCCTTTTTATATACAGATAATAGACACAGATGGCTCAGATTTGGAGCAGCTATGTCAGAGCTGGAAAAGCATTAAAGATCAGTACAGCTTTCTCCCTCTCTGCAAGCTCAGACCAACTAACATTCTGGGTGCGCTGAATGGTACATAAGCAGCTGCTCATTCTGGAAATTTAATTTAGTGTTAGCTCTAAAAAGATATTTTCCCTGTTATAAGAATGCCATTTCTCCAAATGGGAACAAAGAGAAACAGAACATGTACCTCCCTGGATGAAGACAAGTTACCTTTCTTGTATATGCCATCCACGCCCTTCCCCATCTTGTCTTTGCTGCTAACATCACCTTCCATGTAAGGGAACACACGGGCCTGGTGGGTCCACAGGTAATCCTTGGAGCCGAAGAATAGCACAGGGAACTCGCCGATGTCATGTTTCATTTTCTGGATGTTGACAGGAATTGTCCTAGGATGGCAAATCTCAGCTGGCCACCACCTGCAACACAAGGAAGGGTAGATGAAACCTCTGGCTTCCCCACTTCCAAACACTTCAGAAGCATGCTACTGCACAGAGACATCGGGGAAAAAAAGTGCTTGAGGGCTACCAGCAAGGTTGGTGGGGAGACGAGAGGCTACTGGAGGAAGAAAGCATGCATTTTACCAGCTGCTACATGCATGCAAAGAAGTCAGAGGCTGCTGCACTGCACCCTGCAGAGAGGAGCAGCTTCTCACCTCAATCACCACGAGCACTGCATAAAGAAGGGATGGGGACAAGTCTGTTCTACCTTCACCTACCTGTAGCGCCCAACTTTCACCCAGACTACTTCCTTGTAGTGTGGCTTTTTGCCTGCCTTGCAATCATTACAATACCAGCTTCCCTCTGGCATCTCAATGTTTAGACACTCACGGTGAAACGCAGCCGGGCACGACTCGCAGCATAAAAGGCTGCCCCCTGCAAACAAAAGGAGGAGGAATTTACCAGAGTCACTTGCAGAAGTCCCAGAACTCCACATGTCCAGACAGAAACAGCTGAGAAAAGGGCATGATGCTCTTCTGCAAACCCTTTTCAACAGCTCATGCCCTCCTCATGCTACACAAAGAACCCTTCTAAGGATCCAGAAAAAGTTCTAGCCTGAAGTTGGACTTCAGTGGAGCTGGACAGGAGCTGTTCTCTGCAGTTCTCACTGGTATACTCTGGACGGGCAAAGCTGCTGCCTGCTCTAATGACTTCTTGTCAGGGCCTTGCTTGGTGACAGGGGACCCAGCGCAGACTGTCTCACCTTCCGAGCAGACAAAGCACCAGCTGACGTTGACGTGCTCATGGTTGCGGCAGCCCCTCCGTGCAGTGAAGTGATTGGGGCAAATGATGCTGTTGGAGGCAAGGACCACGGACCCAGCAGCGAGGCAGAAGTCATTGGAGTGGTATGCAACCGGACATCTCACACAGCGCATCAAGCGACCTAGCACCAGAACATGTTGGAAACACAGTGAACCTCTAAAGAAGGCTGATATTTTTTTTCCTCCCAAAACTAGTCTCTGTTGATACTTAAGCTCAAAACAAGCAATCATAGGTGATCTTTGGAAATGGAAACTCACCTCAAATTTTTATAGACCATTCATGACATACTCAGTAGATTCCGATGGAATTATTTAAAGTAACAATATATATAAATTTACATATATATATGTATCTAACATATACACAATTGCATTATTAATAAGTGAAAAACCTCCTGCAAGCTGTACAGAAACAGTTCAAGAGTTCACAGCCTAGGACTGCTTCCTATCACCCACAAATAATTAGTAAATCAGCTCAGACAGTAATTACAGAGGGGGTGTTCCAAGTGCTTAGCTACACATAAAGAAACCAAACCATGTAGCTTCTGAAAACATTGGCACTTGCCTCTGCACTTTGTTAGATTTTATGCTGAAATTCCAGAATGGAAAATTCAGAATTGCCTACAGGCCTTATTTATCCAAGGTTTTCTGAGAGCCTGTTTTCAGTTCCTCACAGGAGACTACTAACAGGGAAGAGGTGGGAGGAAAGGGGTAAATCTGACCACTGAGAAGCAGCAGTCAGAAGAACACAACGCAAATGTTCAGTGGGGAAGTGGTCAGTTCTGGGCTTTAGGCCATAGTGTTGTCTTCTACACCAAATACTGATACATGGGGGGAAAAAAGACAACTTTAACACAGACCCTGAGGATAAAAATAGAACTGGTCTTGTCGTTCCTCTTAAGACACCAAGGATTTAAAGAAAGGCAGCTTTAGAAGCAAACATCCAAGGCAATCACGTAAAAGTTTTAAGTTTAATCATGTGAGATAAAGGTCAATGTATTGCCGAAAACAGCTCAAACAAGTGCAAACATCTCAAACAAACAGCTCAAACAAATGTTTGCCCTGGAAGCTTAGCCCAAGTGTGTCACTACTGCAAGAAGAGAATTTGCATTATTTAAAAAAACAAAACCAAAACAAAACAACAACAAAAAAAAACCACACAAAAAACCAACAATATAATAGTTTTTACTACATTGTTCTCTATGCCGTTGCCCTGATAGCCACCGCTGCTAAGTAGGCATCATCTGCAGCACTGGCACAGTGAAAAGTACGCAGGAGAAGTGTCCGTACAGCTCCAGAGGCTTATTCAAAAACCTGGAGAGGCATATGGCGTCACTAGACGTGCAGGCATCCAAGTGTCTGAACAGACAAGAACATTTTAGTTGCCATGTCTGACCATCGGGAGTGCTGATGAGCAGCAACCTCACGTACTGACACCACCCCTTTTACTCCCCTAAGAGAAGCTATTCCTTGGCAAATACTACAGCAAGCACCATGGCAAGGACAGAAAATCAACATAAACAACTAGTGGACCAGGTAACTGCGCAGTAGACATGAAACAAAGGGTTCTGACTGCATCCCCTGGACCACCCTAGAAGATTTCAGTACCTTTAGATGCAGAGACGTTTGCTGGGTTAGCAGCATGACAAGTCATGCATATGTGCAGGGAACATCGGAAGCCCTTGTTCTGCATGACCGTGGGTGGATACTTTTGTATGCATGCTTCATGGTAATACTTCCCACAGAGGGGCAGCAAGCACCGTTTTACATCTTCCCCACAGCTCTTGCACACAAAGCAGGTATGGACCCCTGGAGAAAGAGCAGCAGACATAACACCAGTCACATAGTAGGGCTAAATGAAGACCTAACACTTCCACCAGGCTGCATATTAGCACAGCACAACTTTCCAATCTGCTGGACAGGTCTGTGCAGCAGGCTGGTTTTGTCTGCAGCTGCAATAAAACTCACAGATCAAAACCAATATTATTATAGTTGTGATTTCAGGCCAGTAAGAAGACAACAAAAAATTGACAGCCCTACTTAGACATTCCCCCCTTTCCAGCCCACTCCAGACTCATCCTCCCTTATCAACCTCTTCTCCCTGGTCCCAGATAAGTATTTTCCCTTCTCTTTCCCACAAGATCCTGGACATTCACTTCTTCGCACCTCACATGCCTGAATCAACAGTAAGACCAGTTAATTAGAAAGCCATTATCAAACATTAAACCAATCATCAGAGGACTGAGAGATAATTAGTGGCCCTACTGCATGCACACCACTCCAGCAAAGGAAGCACCAGCCTGCAGCAAGCATCCTGTCCTTCTGTCCTCAGGAAAGTTGCTGTACCTGTGGAACACTCATTACAGATGAATTTGCCTTTTGGCATCTCGGACAGCCCAAGGCACTGCAGGTGGAAAGCACCACAGCACTGCGCCTCACACAGCAACAATTCCCCAGGCTTCTCGCAGATCTGCAGGGAAAGAAGCACAACGTCAGCTCTGAGCAATCTCCTTCCCCAACTCATCCCAGACAACAACAATCCACATGCTGACCAGGACTTCCAGCAGAGACCCTTGCAGAAAAATGCCAAGTTTTCCTCACATGGGTTAATTAAGGTGGTTTGTGCATCACCACTACCATTTGCCATCCAGTCCCTGCTACCACGAACTGGCTAAAATGAATCCTATCTTGGTCACATTTCCCTAACATCTGTGAATTTTAGCAGGACAGACCATTGCAGAGGAAAAGCTCAATTCAGAGCACAAAAAGCTGGTTAATTCCACAATAAGCACCTTGAGGCTACCTAGGCTTATCGGGGATACTAATGTGTCCCAGAACTTACAAAAAAATGCTTTACATTGGTAAAGTTTCAAAGAGATTTCGTCAAGGATGCTACCTGACACACATTCTCCTTGAGAGCTGCTCCTCCTCCACGTTCCCCCTGCATCTTTTTCGACGAAGGCACTCCATGGTCATTCTCTGACCCCTCTTCGTTACCCTCTTTGGGGCTTGCAGCAGTCCCATGAACCAATGTCTCCCCCTTTAAAAAGAAATCCAGAATCAGGGCTGACAATAGTTCCTGTCCTGACTTAAAAACTACAAATTCAGCCATTGAGCACTTAACAGGTTTAGCAGTTGGTCTGTGTGTGTTACCCTCCCTGCAGAGAACATCCCCCATACAGTTCCACTGAAACACAAGAAAGGAAAGAGTTCTTAGTTTACTAGATCACTAAAAAAAATACACACTCGCAATTATCTTCCTGTGCATAACCCCTCTCTGAGGAAGGAGTCATGGCTGAGGAAGAAAGATATTGCCCTGCACAGAAACAAATCAGGTAGGCTGGAGTAGTCTGAAGCATCCTGCATGCTGATGTCTGCTTGCACTGGAAATGCAAATTTAAAACTTCAAACGATCTTTACTGCAGTTGACACCCAGCAAATGAGCCAGACTTTCCCCCACACTTGTCTCAGCTTGTCCTAACCCATGTAAAATACGGGCACATGGGTACTCAAGGTCTGTGTATGAACTAGCTGGCCAACATCAAAGTGAATAGTGAAATAGGGCATTTGCACCACCATCCTGCCTGGGGTAGTGAGTCTTTCATAAGCACCTGTCCTGTACGAATATCACAGCACTGACTGTAACATCTTATGTCGATGCTAACATTTACTGGTGAAAGAGCATCCTGCTGAGATGGGTTTCAAATTATAGAGGTCCAACTGCACCCTCCTGGGCCAAGTCAGGAATCTTGCCATAAGGCTTCCCAAGGTGGAAGGACACCTTCCAATGTGCCCAGGGGACCTGCCCAGACACTATTAGAGGGAAGGAGAGCATCAAGTATCCTAGAGACACTTGTTTCTACCACAAGATACTGCTGTCACAAGATACATGGCAGCACTGCCTTCACTTGCATCAGGACAGACAACTAAGAGCTAGGAAACCCCACCCTGCCAGCTTCCAGGCCTCTTGGGTACAGCCCAGGCAACACTTCAGTGGTCTCATCAGCCCCAGCTGCTGCTCCAGAGTGGGTACACCTTAAGTACCACTAACACACACCAAGGTGATGCCTTTAGCAAGAAGTTTTTAAGGACTCTGCCTTTTTTTTTTTATATATCCCAGCTCACTGCAGTTGGCCAAGTGATCCTAGTGTGTATGTGCCAGTTCTGCCTTGGGCCACTAAGCCATACCCAGTGTATGCCTAGATGCAAACTGTACACCTGAAAGACTTTGTGAAGAATTCTAACTGCTGGCAGGAAATCACTCTCATACCTTCAACCCTGCTTGGTGCCAGATGTCCAGCTAATGATCATGAGAGGGAGCTTTGCACCACTTTCTGTATAGAAGAGTATCAGTCTGAGTTGTGGTGCTGCTGAAGCTTGTAAGCTGAACTGAATGCCTTCCGAACACATTATTAGTCTGGGCAGAACAAGGACATAAAGATCTCCCAAAGTTTAAAGTTGGAAGATCCTGGAGCTGGTATTCTGGTCAGATAATGATGCTTCTCTCCCTGTTTTGTTGTGGGTTTGGATTTTGTGTGTGTGGTTTTTTGTT
>VZTV01030731.1:0-18437 GCA_013400875.1 Anhinga rufa
GGCGCTGGCGCTGGAGACGCCCATGCCTGTGGTTGGCTGGCACCGGCTGGGACTGGCTGGCACCGGCTGGCACCGGCCGGCTCCGGCCCGGGGCAGCGCCTGCTCTGCCCTCCGCGAGGCCCCGGCCCAGCCTGAGCCAACACCTCCCACGTGGACCCGGTGCCAGCGGAGTGGCCGCTGCAGAGCTGCAAGTTGTGACAAAGGATGTGGAAAAGGCTGAGGCACTTAATGCCACCTTTACCTCAGTCTTTAAGAGTAAGACCAATTGTTCAGGGGACCCAGCCTGCTGAGTTGGAAGACAAGGATGGGGAGCAGAACGAAGCCCCACAATCCACAGGGAAATGGTTACCACCTGCTGCTGTAAATCCGCCATTTGCTGAGTGTTTTAGTACTAGTTTCCTTCTCTCTGGCAGCTTTTGTGACTCTGATGGATCATCTTCACAGCAATTTTGCAAGGCTAGGAACCAAGCGAGACCTGATTGGTTTTGGAACTGAGATAATGTCTTTTTTAATTATTTGTTGAAATCTGGGATACGTAGCAAGACAAGGAATGTCATATTTGGCACCAACAGAAAAGGAAGATATTAAGTGCTAACGCAAGAGTTTGAGGGCATTTTTCATTACAAGAGATCAGGCTTAAGGCAGAGAAGCTGCTGGATTTGCATGGTTTCTCAACTGCTTGTTTAGCACTAACTATTCCTTGTGCTGTAGAAAATTTTCAGAAAAAAGGCATTTCTGTGTAGTGAAGCAAGACCTAGGCAGCAGAACAGGGGCAGTTTAAAGACTCTTTAGATATCTTTCTTCAACAGCCAAGATCTGATGTGTCTTCAGAGACTTTTGAGGATCTAAGTCGATCCACATTAGCTGTGGTTTTGGTCTTTTATATTTTTTATACGGCCACTGACGGCCAGTTGTCTGATCCACTCTGTGTGTGTCAGATGCAAATGCATCACAGCTTCAGACTGGTTGAGACTGGCAGGGACCTCTGGAGGTCATCTGGACCAACTCCCTGCTCAAGCAGGACCACTCAGAGCAGTTGCCCAGGACCATGTCCAGACAACTTTTGAATATGTCCAAGGATGGAGATTCCACAAACTGCCTGGGCAACCTGTGCCAGTGCTCGAAAACCCCTCACAGTAAAAAGGAGTTTACTTGTGTTTAAAAGGAATTTCCCGTATTTCAGTTTGTGCCCATTACCTCCTGTTGTATCACTGGACACCACTGGAAAGAGTCTGGTGCCCTCACCTTCATTCTCTTCTATCAGGTATTTATACACATTGATAAGATTCCCCCAGGCCTTTTCCTCTCCAGGCTGAACGGTCCCAGCTCTCTCAGCCTCTCCTTGTAGGAGAGATGCTCCAGTCCCTTCATCATCTCAGTTGGCCCTTTGCTGGACTCAGTCCAGTATGTCCATATCTCTCTTGTACTGGGAAGCCCAGAACTGGACACAGTATTCCAGGTGTGGCCTCATCAGTGCTGAGCAGAGGGAAAGGATCCTCTCCATCACTGGTCTTCCTGGTCCCAACCCCCGCAACAGGGAAGAGATGGCTGAAAGTGTTAACATTACAGCAAATTGCTCATGAATAATTTTATACAAACAATATATACAGGTAACAATGTGAATAACAGGAGTAAAATTAAGAAATAAAGTGTGCAGCTAGGTCCTGTCAAGGTTGAAATAACATTTGCTTACCCAAAATTCAGGAAGCAGACACAAAAGGGCTTATGTGGAGAGGAGAACTATGTAGGGAACTTGAGCTTAATGGAAGAAGTAACTTCCAAGTATTACTGAGAAAGGACAGCCAAGACACAAGTTAAACTGAAGGAGTTGATGGAAGGAAATTCTGGGAGGTACCATAACTGTGAAGCAAAACTAAATCATCCACAGTTGACTTTGTACTGTAACAACAGTTTATGCACCACAGGTGCAAGCAAAAAATTATCATCAGTATTCTCAAAGAGAGGAGAAAGCTTTGGCTTATTCTGTAACAGCAATAAATGCCATGCCTTTATTGGTAGGAAACCAGTATTAGCAGAAACTGACCATTAAAAAAAGTCATTGGCAAAGGCAATGGAAGAAAACGCTCCAAGTGTGTGATCTGCAAATCAAATAACTACTCAGGATGGAGCCAGTATTTGCAGACGTTCTGTCTAGTCCTTCTGCAACAATGCAATGCCTCTAAAGCCAGGATAAGGTCTGGTACCTGTCGAGCTTCTAATGGAGGGCTCAGTTCAGCTCTGGGGAGACATTGCCCAGCACTTTCTCTCTCCAGGACCAGCATTCCTCCCTAACGCTGCTGATGTGAGCATGACCCTTCAGGTTGTGACAGCTGCTCAGGCACCGCTGGTCATCATTTTCAACCCACACCTGAGCTATGTCCCATCCTGGCCATGCCAGAGAGAATCAAAAGAAGATTATCCATTCTTGAGGTTTCTGCTCCTGACCTGAAGCTGGAGTGGATGCAGTCCTGTGTGATCCACCACTCGTAGGACAGCCTTGCAGGTATCACCATGCTGGCCTGTACAAACGCCTTCAGAGGATCTAAGGACCATTTCTGAAGACAGGGCTTTCACCATCCTCTGTTCCCATCCTCAGCCTCTTGCCCATGCACATGTGCTTCAAGGCCATGTCTGAATCTTACTGGTATTTTATATTTTGCCTCCTTTTCCCCTTCCTGCTCCTAACTGTAATTCCTCGAGCAACTTCATCCTTTAGGTCAGCCAGGAGTGGTTGCATTACACCAGGATACATAGCCTAAAGATTTCCAGAAGGGCAGTGTTGCCTCACCTGTCAAAACTGAAGCCTGGAGTGTTTCTTACCAAGCTGTCCTTGGAAGTTTTGCTAGTGACAGTCACAAACAGCTCTGGGGAGCCGCTCTCCACTCAAACCCCACTGAGGAGATGGGGATGCTCATGGAGTCACACATCATCGTTCTCCTCCCCGTTTCAGATGAACCAGTGCAGTAAGGGCTGAAAGATGGCCTGAAATATTTCTGTGGTTCCAACACAGTGGAAGATGCTCAAGCAGCAAAACAAAATCGCTCCCTTGCAAGCCACAGAGACAGGAGCCTTAGCCACAGGCTGTCAGATTCCCCTTTGAACTAGCCTAACTCTGCCCTTTCAAATTTCTGATTTGCAGCACCCTTTGTGCAATCAGCCCTGTGTATTCGTAGAAGATTAGGAATGGCAAAATATTCTTACTGCATCTTAAACAATGCTTAAATGAGACTGCTTCTTCAGGCAAACATATTCTTTATGGATATTTAAGCCTGTAATCTTCATCAGTTTCAAGCTAAGGGCAGTTAAAAGTTAAAAATAGACATTTTTCATATGACTTTCTGCATTAAAAAAAAAGGAAAACTTGTATTGTGAATGACAAGAAAAGGTAAGGTGAGGTTTGGTCCCAAAGAATTTGGCACAACACCATCAGACATGCTGTTTTCTCAGGGAGATGAAGTTCAGTGCTGCTGGGAAGGGCAGTGCTCATATCTCACTGGAGGAATGGCACTTGGTTGCAGGAAACAAAGGTTTTCCAGGACAGTTTTGCACACACATTTTGTGTCTTTTTGTGATGCAGTCCACATGTCATGTTCCCATTTTAGCACATATGCCACGAAACCTCAAAACAGGTCTTTGGCATGCAAGTCTTCTTTGCACCTTTAGCCCACGGCAGCCGTGCCGTGGGCAATGGTGTAGCACACCTTGCTGGCGCAGAGGCATTGGTGGGAGGTTTGCTGTTGAATTCAGCGAGAGCAGAGTTGGAAGGGAGAGAAGCAGGGCGTGAGCAGCACCTGTTTAGAAAAAGAGACCTTACCATGAAAGGCCTTAATCCCATTTAGGTTTCTGAAGAGAGGCTTGATATACCTTAGGGAAATTACTTAACCCATCCTTCCTGCTCAAAATGAGAATAAATAACACTTCTTTCCTTCTGTCTTCATAAACTGGCAAGTTCATAGAGACTACAAACCCTCTGGGTCTCTTGTTAGGCAACTGTGTCGTAGTTTGGACAATGCAGCCATAATTTCCACTGTAACATTAAGCTGCTACCATTAAATGAACAATAAAGTAATGATGAATTGAATACACATTGCTGTAGAGCTAACAATAAATTATACATGAACCTGCTACTGGATCCTCTTCTGACCTGGAGGCAAGCATCAGCTTTTTGATTCCTAACAGCCAGCTTTAAACAAGTAATGAGTTGTATTTTTTTACTTCTAATTTCTTTATTAAATAACAATGCCATGCATTATCTCTGAGTAACAAGAAATTAAGTCAAACTACTGAAAGAAAACTATTATGTTCCACCTTAGAATGTCATTAAATATTTTTGGTTATTTTTAGATATATTTTAGATATATTTTTTTAGCAACAAAAGAGCTGACAGTAAATGTGATCAGTCATACAACTCACTGCATGAAGCAGCTCCGAGATGCTCTGCAGCCTTTGTCCAAGTCTGCAGCTCTGCTTTGGGGAACACATTGCTCTGATTCCTCCAGTTGCTGTTGCAAAGTGATGCCCAAGAGATTTTTAAGCTCTTGCCCAGGTGCCCCAGGAAAGCAGCCACTCTGGAGGAGGAATATTTTTAGGGCTTGATAACAATAATTTGTTTCAGTGCTTAGTTAATCTCTACTGTCTAGATGCCAGAGTTTTCTGTAACCTATGAATGCACCATTATTCGTTCCTGAAATGGAAGATCTGTGGCCCATAGAAGATGTGCATCATTCTTTTAAACAGTTTGAAATCACCCTCTCCATTCTCATTGGTACGTGCAGCTCTTTGCTGCTGCTGCTGCTGGTGCACTGGCTGCTGGCTACAGGACTCAGTTTCGCAGTGTCACTGCCAGACACCCACTCATCCCAGAGTGGCTACGGGTTACCCTGAGCCTGTCGAAGGCATCTCGCCCATGCTCACTTACTGACGTGCTTCTGATACAGCGAGGGACATGGGGATGCATTTGCCTGGTGACTGGTTTCACCCAGCTAATGGCAGCAAGGTTTGCTGTTTGATTGACGAGAAAAGGTAAGGTGAGGTTTGGCCCCAAAGAATTTGGCACAACACCATCAGACATGCTGTTTTCTCAGGGAGATGAAGTTCAGTGCTGCTGGGAAGGGCAGTGCTCATGTGTCACTGGAAGAATGGCACTTGGTTGCAGGAGGCAAAGATTTTCCAGGACAGTTTTGCACACATCTTTTATGTCTTGTCATGATGTGGTCCACGTGTCAAGTTCCCAGTTTAGCACATAAACCTGAAAACAGGACTTTGGTGTGCACTGAGTGCCAGCGGTGATGGCCACCAAAGGCAGGACACTTCATTGCAGCACTGAGTCTTCCACTGGCTCTGGCAGATGTACCCCAAAATGAATGCCCAGCACTGAGCTCCCTGAGGTGCTGGTGGAGTTTGGGCATCAGCAAAAATATCTGGTTAGCAACAAGCATCTGGAAAGGATCCTCTATTGGGATGAAGTTTTCAAGTTGCTCATTTTTAGCCACAGGGAGGGTTGGTTGGTTGTTCAACGCATTGAACCTCAGTGGCCTCACCAGGCTGTTCACCTCCAACCATGCACACACCTGGGAGAAGCGGAAAGGAGGAGCTATTCCCCTCTGGCCTGGCTGCGTTTCCTTCTTCCAGCCCCACAGGAGGTGCTGCCACCATCCTGCAGGTTCAGCCCCAGGGCCGAGGACCATCACCATGCTGTACTTTCCCAGTGCAAGAAAGCGTCTCATCTTTCTCTGCAGCTGTGATCCCACCTCATCCTCTCATCCTCTTTTTCTGTCTTGCTCTGACCCATCACTGAGCTCTCAGCTCCTCTTTAAGAAGGGCAGAGGCAGCGGCTTTCTCATAGGGGCAGCTTTTTGGGGTCCATGAGGACAGGACACTCAGAGCACTGGGACAGTTTGCCCTAGCAGAGACTGACACTTCTGGAGCCAAAGGCACAGCTGGGATGCCTGATCTGATGCCTCTGAAGCATCCCCCTCCTCTATTATAACCTACCTTATTAAAAAATAAATTTTCAGGTGTTCTTTTTAGAACCATTTTTCACCTACGTGTTTACCTAAAGTATGGTCAAATAATATAGCTAAGGAATAAAGAGATCACATGCATGCTAAGACTTGGTTTAGACTTGGTTTTATTTCTGTGTTATTCCTTTTGGAGACTTTTTCAATACTACGAATTTTAATAAAGAAGCAATTCCTAAAATTAACTCCATTACACACCTGTGACTCAGAAGAACAAGGTCATTACATGTAGATTTGTTGTCATACGTGCTTCCACCTTGTAAATGTAGCGGATTTCCCACAAGTGACCTACCTGGGGTAGTTTCTCATTTCTTTGATCACTCTCCTTCCACCGCCAGTTAGAGATCCTGACTTTTGTCTTTGTCTTACCTTTTCTATAAACTCTTGGGGAAAGTGATACGGGGATGCCAAGTGTTCTGTATTTGACTGTGATAGCAGAAGACTTAGGCGTGTTGCCTGAAATGGTGCAAAAAGACCATTTAGGGTGGGGAGCTTAAGTCCCACCAAGGTGTTCGGCACTTTCTGATAGTGACACAGAATCACATCTCGCTCTTATTCTTGCAGCTAATGACTCTTGGGGCAGACGAACACTTTCACAACCTTCTCTTTTATCTCTTGTGTCCATACATCATACACGACAGGGTTCAGCAGTGGGGGGAAGAGCACGTACAGGGTGGCCAGCAGAATGTGGATGTGGTGGGGGATTTCCTGATGGAAACAGTGCATTGAAACAGTGCATTAAAACAGTGAAAAAAGCAGGAATATAGAGAAGTAGTATAACACAGACATGAGAGCCACAGGTGTTGAAAGCCTTGTTACAGGCAGTCCTGGAAGGAAGTCTGCATAATGCCAGAAAAGTTAAGACATAAGAGACAGCAATGAGTACGTCTACCGTTATTGCTGCAAAAGGCACTGCGAGGCCATACAAGATGCTGATGGAGATGCTGGCACAGGCCAGTCAGGCGATGCCCATGTGCTCACAGTGGGTGTGTGGGATGACATTGTGCCCGCAGGACAGCAGCCTTTTCAAAATAAATATACATGGGAAAATGATGCAGAAACTTCTCAGCAAAGCCACCAGCCCAGTTTTGACAACGGCTGACTGGATCAGCACTGCCACGTACCGCAGGGGGTAACAGATGGCAACAAACCGATCCAAAGCCATGGCCAGCAGGATCACCGACTCTGCTGAGAAGCTGAAATGCAGGAAGAACATCTGGGTCAGGCAGAAGGAAATCTCCCCAGCACTCAACCAGAACAGAGCCAGCATCTTGGGCAGAGTTGTGGTCGACAGCATCAGGTCAGCAATGGGCAACATGAGCAGGAAGAGGTACATGGGCTAGTGGAGGCTATGTTCTGACCTTATGACAAACTACCTGACACCATTTCCTAGCAGGACAGCCAGATACATGGAGCAGAATGGGATCCAGATGTGCAACTTCATCCACACCTGGGATGCCAGCCAGGATGAATGTTGCTGGCATCAAGCTGGTCAGGTTGAATGGTGGCATGTTTCACCTGAAAGCAAAGGCAGAAGACACTGCAGAATGCTATTTTAGATGTTTAAGCTCTTCCATCACTTCCAAACGCCTTGTATCACCTTCTCTGATCTGCTAAGAGCCACAGCTGGAGGTATGAACCCAAATTATGAAGACCTGTGGTCTGCAATGTATTGCAGCATGTACTCATACTCCTGTATGTGTAAACGGCAATGTCGAAATTCTCTCCTCACTTGATGTTAACACGACACAAGTGTATTTTTCTTCCAGGTACTTCTACTTAGACTAGAGAGAATGGAGACAGAATCAACCCTTATTGCATAAATACTTTAAATTGATGTTCTGTAAGTCCAGAGTAGAAGGAGGAAGCCAGGTAACGAGAGAGGAAAGGTCAAGTGTTTGCAGGGATGCACAAGATATTCTCAGACATCAGGAACTGCAGAGGGGATAACTGGGAGTTTTAAGGTACCTGGACTCACACTAGGTTAGAGAACAAAATTAGCTCTAGGTCTGAAGTTGGCTGCCCATGTTCCTTCCTTACCTCCAAACTTCTCTCTCCCTTTCCTTTTGGTTCTGCGACCCAGTTGAACTTGCTTTTTCAACTTCTTTTTTCAGTGCAAATCAAGCAGAAATGAAATTTAACCAGGCACTTGGAAAGACCTTTGTGTCAGAGGAAAACCTGTGTGAGATGGGGTTCCCCCACCAGCCAAGGAAAGGGATGCACTGCTGCCCTGGAGAGATCTAAAGAGCATTGGAGGCTCGATCAGGCCCAGACTCACACAAGTTAAAATGGGATGTGACTTTTTTTCAGCAGCTTTTGCTATAACAGTCAGCTCTTAAATATCAAAACTCAAAATAGGAATTACCCATAACACAGCTGAGATGAGAAAGTGAGGCAAGTACCTAAAAACAAAACTGTGAGGTTGCTGCATACCAAAATATTGACTCCATGTATGAGAAAGCAATTGTATTTTAAACAACAGATTTGATTCCCTGTTCTCACTCAGTGAGAGAGAAACACATTTCAAGTCTAAAATATCCTGAACCAGGAAAGTCCAAGGAGTCTGCTCCATAGAAACAAAACTTGACAGTGGACTGTCTTTAAAAATAAAATTAGTAAAAATAATAACTATCTAATTCTGTAAATTATTTTTTAATTCAGTATAAATATTGCATGAAATAAAAATATATGATGTATTAGCAGACAAAATATTATTAATGCTGATAGCATATATATTCTGTGCTGCACACCAAAAGCTAATCATCTCTTGCAAAATGCAAATGTTAAACTGCAAATAAACAAGGATCCACTGCACCTGCAGGTGGGAATCTCAGTGCAACCAGGAGCTCTGCACCAGAGGAGACTCTCAGCATTAGACCCCTTTCTCCATGATCTAATTGCCACTGTAAAACTGTATTAGTACAGATACAGCTCTAAAGATTCATCTCCTACGGCTACCCCTGAGCAGTCTCTTGGATTCTTCTTTCCTAAAATCTTTTAATCCTAATTTAAACTAAAAGCTATAACCTAGAAAAAAATCCCATTCCTACAGAGCTGCCTCAAGATTTCAGAAAGGTCTGCAGAAGTCTGTTGCCGTCCCTGCAGAAGGCTTTAGCTGCAAGCACCTCTCGTTTGCCCTGCACATCCCCAGCATCCCACACAATGGCTCTGGTTCAGGATGTGGATTCCCGGTGCTGCGGAGGGAGAGGGGATGGAGCCCCCCCTCGCTGCCACCCATGGGGGCAGCCTCCCCAGAAATAATCAGCCTTCAGGAGAGAGGTGAGGGAAACAAAAACGGGGTGGGAGAGAAAGGTTTCATTGGTGATTCAATGTCTCCTAACCAGAGAATGCAAATAATGGATGTATTTCTCTTGCATGGCCTGGGCACGTTGGGCAGTCCATGCTGGCACTGCTCTCATGTCCATCACCCCGTGTGTGGTTTACTCCTGCCTGCTCGTGCTGCCCTGTCATCTTTAACTCAGCAACCCCAGCTCGCAAAAACGCAATCTCAGTTAGAGAGTGGCTGATCTCACAGGTAGGCGAGGGAAGGCTTTTCACATGTTTATTGTTAATAGGGAATCTGGCATCTCTGCACCAGACTCTCAGCATCCTAGAGATCCTTCTGGCCTCAAACCCACAACCCAAACAGCTCACCAGGTCCCTGACCTTAAGAGGAACGCAGGTGCGTTCTGGACAGGGCTGCAGTGCCGGAGCCAGGGCAGTGGGGACACTCGTACCTCTCTGCAGGATCCCAGAGGAGGGAGGAAGCACTGTGCCATGCTCAGCAGCTCCATAAGTGCCCTCCAGCTGAGGAGGACGTGCCCTGGGATGCTGTTCCCCCCACTCCTCCAGCCCCACCTTTGCACCACACACATTTTAACCATGATGCTTTCTGCAGACACACTCGCAGGTCCCTAATGCATGGCTCTGTGTCTGCCCTGCCTCCCTTCCCACCAAGCACACAATTACATCAGCACTGCTTTGCACCTCCTGTCCTCGGGGCCCTGGTTGGACTGATGTGATGTAGCTGCAGGTTGCTTCAATACACAGTCAAGCATTGGAAAAGCAGGCATGGTGAGTCCTAAAAAAGCGATCTGACTTATCAAAAGTGCCGAGCATCCAGACATACAAACTCGATGCAATTACTTTTGCAAATATCTTAGCACATATAAATAGCAATCTGTGTTTGGAATAGATTATTGAGCATGATGCATAACACTCTTGATGATTAATGCAATAAAAGGAATTTGGAAGTTTCCCCATAGCAATGAGAGAGACAAACTGTGGGCTGTGCTCCTCTTAAGGATGGGAGGAAGAGTTTGGGGCTTAGGACCCCTTCTTGGATGAATGCTGGACACTGCCCCCAGTTCCTGGGTCAGTCGGTGACCACCCCTCTCTTCAGCCCCTCAGGAGTCTCACCATACATAAGGTTAGAAACACATTAGTCTGCAGGAACTATTTTCTGCAGGCTGAATCATTTCAGTATAAATTAGCCTCCAAGCAGAGGCAGCCGTAGATGTCACAGGCTCAGCAGCACACCCACACCTGAAGAAACACAGGAAGATTCTGACCATAAAAAAAAAAATAATTCCACAGGAGCAATTGTGGAGCACAGCATTCAACACACACAAAACCCCCCAAGGCAGAAGTCCCACCAGGCTGTCTTGTTTAGGATTGCAGGCATTGCAGGTATTTGGGATTGCTACACAAAATAAGATGTGATGCCCGGCTGTGTCGGAGCCCAGGGCCAGTCCAGGTGTCTGGGGGAGCTGCAGGATGGCTGGAGCGATGCTGCAGTGGCATCGCTGCTTCAGGGACCTAGAAAAGCATGATTAATGCTATCAAGGGTGATGCTGGGCAGATGATATTCATTGTCCTGGCCAGGCTGGAGATGTGTGCCTGGAATTGCCTGCCACTGCTGCCTGTGCCAGGGAAGGAGCCACTGCCAGGGAACTCAGGCGGGCACCGAAGCTCAGCCATCTGCATGAATAGGTGGTACAGCATTTCCCAGGGAGGTTTCAGCCAGCAGCCTCTCGAATGACCCCCAGGCACAGGAGCTGGCAGCGCCCAGGGCTGAATCAGCCCCCTGATTTGGAGGGCAGTGAGCATCCCAGACACAGGCCATTCTGTGCCGGCCAGGGTCCCAGTGGTGCAGCCATGCTTCGGGCAGCCAGGCACCCTCTAGAAAAGGCCACCTCCCAGGGATGAGCACCAGCTTGCTAATGAGATAGATAGCTGAAGTTTATCAGCCCAGCTGCCTCCATGGGCAAGGAGAAGAGAGAAGGATGTGAAAGCAGTGGCACAGCTCATGCTGTCCTGCGAGCACAAATGGTCCTTACGCTCCCCACTACACAGACTGCGAGGGACCACAGTCCTCTGGCAACTGCCAAATCATACCAAAAATCCCATACAGAGGCTGAGCAAAGTCAGGAGGTCATTTTTGTGGGGAAAAATATCTACATTCAGTGATTTCTTCATGTGTCATGAGCTCCTCACAGGTTTACCAAAATATTTATAAGAAGAAAAAGTTAAAACGTGTTTAAAGTGGCAAATTATTTTAGCACTTTCTTTTCATAACTGAAACCTTAAAACTGCTTAAATTTGAAACACAAGCATTTTAAAGAAATACTTTGTTCCACTGATCTTTTGTGTGTAAATGCTCCATCGATTTTTAAGCACTTTCTGAGATGCCCTATTCTATTCTTCCTCATCTCCAGTCACTGATCTAGAGGAGCACAGGTATCTTGTAGGTCCTGTGTCAAATCTACCAGTCCCAGGTGGATGTCTCAGATGCCCAAGGGCATCTCTGGTGGTGCTGGGCTCCTCCACGTGAGAACGGACCCGTGCAAAAATGTCCACTGGCTGCAGCAGGAGGCTGGATGCACAACTCACATCTAGATCCTTCCATTTTGGCGTCTACCACCCACACCTATCTCGCTCCAGCATCAGCCTTGGACAAACAGCCCAGCACAGGCCACATAGGCTCTGTACACATGTTTAGCCTCTCATGACTTCAGGGGCAGTCGTTGTCATCTGAGTTTTCAAGCATGGCCCCAAGCGGCACTTCACAGCAGCACAATCCTGAAGCATCAGTGGCAGTTTTAACCACTGGGCAAGTTTGCAAAGTCTTGACTTGGTGCAGCTAACACGCTCCGGAGGCTATGGCTGCTGCATGGGGATGCCAACAAGCCTGTGATCAGCACCCCCGAATAAACTACATCCCTGTGGCCAAGGGGAGAGGGCAGGGCTGAAGCTTTTGTCCATCAGTAAAGAGGCCATGACCAAGATCAGCTTGTTAATTGCTGCCACAGGCTAATGTCACAGGGAATTAACTTTATGCCAGCAGGTCTGATGAAGCATGGCTGCTGGCACATGCATAGTCATGCAGGGGGTCTGCCATGAGAAAGGGGCATTTTCCAGCCACAGTCTATTGAGGACCAAGCCCATCTCCCCAGGACCAATCTTCCAATTGCCTCCAGAAAGGTGAAAAAAGAGGCTGTGGGGAGAAAGAAGGAGCAAGACACAAAACAGTAAGGAGAGATAGGTCACAAAAAGTCTGAATGTGGCATAAGAAGAATGGCTGAAGAACCATAAATGGGGCAAGTGGAGGAGGAGGTGGAAGAAACAGGTAGGAAAACCTCTCACTGGACATATTGTATGGGAAGGATGCTGGGACAGAAAATGCTTGCAGAAGAAATGGGTGGTAAACCCAGAGCAGGAGGAAGGAGACTCAGAGCTCGGGTGGCAGGGCAGAGGGGTGAGGAGCAGGAAAGGAGGGATGTGATGGGACTGGTGGAAAACTGGACAGAGGGGCCAAAGGAAAGGAGTCTGTGCTGATCCTGACCTTGTTCACATCAGGCAGGGTTGGGAGAAGGGAGGAAGGTCCAGAGGATCATGCCCAGCCCCAGCTGCTCCATCTCCCTGTGGCAGCAGCAGGGCTGGCCAGGGCACGGTTTTGAGCCATTATGGGCAGGTCTGCAGCAGCAAACCTTGAATGCCTAAAGCTCCCAATCAGTTATCACAGCTTGTGTTACACAGACAAGGCTTTGAAGACCATTATAGCTGAATATGACACAACCCAGTTCACAGCCTCAGACTCCCACACAGCAAAGCAAAGGGGACAAGACTTGCAAAGGCACTCAGTTCTGGTCCTGAGGAAGGGCCTGGAGAAGATGCCTTAATCCCTGGTCCCGTTTGTGACACTGAGCAAAGCACAAAGGGTTTAGGGTTTGCTAATGGGAGGAGCTCTGAATGGGTGCATGAAACTAAAAACTTCTGTGCAACAGGTGGGTAAAAACCAATTGTGAACATATTTGGGATGAAAATCTGACTTACAGCCATCACTGATGGCTACCATAACCCTCATGGACTTCAATCCTGTAGGAGAAGCAGTGACAGAAATGACAGACTGACTTCCAAAACAGCGTTTGCTCAGTTGAGGAAAGGCTGATGCCCGCAGTGACAGGAATGAGATGGCTCAGATATTCCCTGCCTCTCTTCTGCAGGGCCAGATTTCAAAAACAAGCAGCTGTGCCACTGTTTGTTTTGGAGTCCAAATGGGAGCCAAGCTCATTTATCATCTGGTCTTCAGCATCTCTGGATCTCAGTTTCTAACCTGTAAAAAAGCATATTTTCCCTGGCTGGTGTCTTTTCTTGGCATGTTTTTTCCCTGCATACACACCTGGATCACAGACTCTACCTGTAAAGGGGTAGCACCACATTCAGGTATGGCCTGCCTTCCCAGTTTCATAACACAGAAAGGTCCTCATGTCTATTTATTTTGAATACAAGAAATCCTTGCAGCCAAGAGGATATTAATTCTCATAGGTGGAAGAATGCTACAGCACACAACTTCTTTTTATGCACCCTGCTGCTTTTAGTGTGTCATGAGACTGAAATACAACCATCAACAAATGCGGTGCTGTAAGTGGTTCATTTGGACAAACCAGTTACGGTATCTTGTTCGATGATGGTGCTTTTGCCAGCTTCTCCACTGCTGCACTGATGTCTCCTTCTGCATCAATCAGTGCCTGCAAGTTTGCACTTTCGTCCTGGAAGCCCATGGCACTGAGCTGTTCCATTTGTCTCTTAAATCCGGTCTGTGGCGCCTCCTCATCCACCTCTGTCTGATCGTCTGCTTCATCCTCATCTGACACCAAAACTGCATCATCCTCAGACGTACTGCTTTCTGCTGAGTCACCCTTGCTTTCCAGATCCACCTCCATATGCGAGTCCTCCAAACTAAGTAAAAAATCCGGTACTTCTCTTGAGAGGGTCTGTAATCCCAGGTGGATCTGTAGCAATGCCTGCAGCGCTCTGGGGCTTCCCAGCAAGGAGGAAATCTCAGTGTTCTCCATCTCCGGAGGCAGTTGCTGCGCCTGTTGGTCTTGAGGTGGAGAATTTCCATCACTTGATATATGAGCACCATTCAGCAGTATTTGTGCCGGGCTGCTGGGGTTTGTTAATGCACTCTCCAGGTTGTACATGAGTTCTGGGTTTCCTGTTAGTTCCTGAACCATGCTCTGAACCTCCCCCGAGTTAGGTACCACTGCATCTACTGCAGGACCCAAACTCAGCAAGGCAAAACAGTCACCTGTGCTGCTGCTGGCAAACTGGCCATCATAGTCATCTGCATTATCACTGACTCTGTTGGACTGTGGAGCCCAAGGGTTGGGTAATGGCCTCCGGTTTTCGGTGTGGGCTGGTAGCCTGGCTCCACTCGGGGGTGGGTTACTGTCCAGGGAAACAAAGGGGTTGTTGCCCAGCTGTGCCTGCACAGCATCCAAGATGGGCTCCTCAATTTCCCTGTACAGCTGCTCCAGAGCTCTGTACCCGCCGGGGATGCTTTCAAGGTTGTTCATGGCCACGTCATGGTTCCTTATCATCTCTTGCATTATGGCAGGACTGCTGGAGGCCTCTAACATTTCTCTGATAGTATGTGGGTTGGTGAGAATCTGACCAATCTCGGGATTTTCTTCAGCCAGCTGCTGTATCTGAGGGTTGGACATGATGAGATCCCTGACAAGATCGGCATTGTTAGGGGTGTTCTGCACAAAGGTGCTCTCTATCATCTCACTTATCAGGCTGTGCATTGGCACAGTTTGTTCTTGAACGCTATCCATCAAGTCCAATATGTCTGTTGAGTGCAGGCCTAGGAGATGTACACCTGTCACCCCAAGGAGGAACCCTAGCAAAAAGGCGTTGTTGTTGATGGTGTTCAGATCCAGGCCTGAACTGAAGATCCTGGACAAGAGGTTCTCCATGGTCTGGGCCACTATTTGCTGGCTGGAGGTCAACAGCTCAGACAAGTTATGATGGATCAAGAAGGGGGGTTGCAGATTAGCTATGCTTCCCAAGTAGAATGAGTTGGAATTACTGTGGCTGGAAGGTTGCATCAGGGTCGTTGCTCTTCCTTGACCTGTCAGGCCATCCTGTGGTCTCTTTTGGGACCTGATGACCACATGGATGCTGACCCCACTGTGAACTCCATGCTGGCTCAGAGTGTCTTGATCCTTGAGGACTTTCCCAGCAAATATCAGGACCAGCAGATCAGGGAGTGTTTTGAAACGTTTGGCAACTTCTTCCTTAAACTCCTGGATGGTGCTGCTCTGAGCAACCTCAAACTGCTCCTTCTGCTTGAGGGTCTTCACAGTCACTTTGATGACATTTGAGGAATCCATGGTGACAACAGGTTGATTAGTCTCTGCTGCCCCTTTGCTTTCTGACATGGTAGCTCTGAGACCAAGACTGCGTTTTGGTCTGTTGAAAAGCAGAGGTGCTGGCAGAAGATGGGGAGCAACAGGGGGCAATGGCTGGCAGCGGGGTGGCTCTTGCCCCTGCTATGGTGACAGCTGCTGGGAGTGAGCAGTGGCACAGGGACAAGGACCGCCTCTCCCTGCAGTGCAGACCGAATGCACATACCAGCCAGATGTTGCACAGCTGCTCTGCTCGCTCACCACCCAAACAGTCCCTCCATGTTCCTTGTCCCACTGAGGCCTCCTGCCCACATGGAATTGCCATGCAGCCGCCCCTGTGCTATGACGTCACCATTGACATCAGCGTGAGCAGCAATGGCCTGGAGAGGGGCCACTTCCCTTGGAGCTGAGCTCGGGCTTCCTTGCCTCCACGGTCCCCAGCCAACCTACTCCCTGGGGCACGGGGAGGACCATGACATGGGAAAATCCTGTCTCAGGGGACTCCAGGACCATTTCCATTCAAGACAACCACTGCACCCAGCTGCTTGCAGGCTGGCATCGCCAACCCCATTGCAAAGCTCCCAGGCACCCACCCTCTCCACTCTGGACCTTGCTCCCCTCTTTCAGTGAACACCCCACACCTGCCAGGTTTGCTTCAAAGCACCCTGAAGCTTTGCATCCCGTATGCCCGCCAGCCTGTGGGTCATTTTGTGGTTTTGCTGCCAGCCCTGCACACCCACACCTAGGATCATCACTCTCCTCTTGCAGGCTCCTAGCAGTGCAGTCTCCACACCTGAGACCCCTGATCTCAGCTGTCTGAGAAGGAAATATCCCCCTTCTTCAGCCCGAGCCCAGGAGCACCCTCTCCTTTTCAACCAGGAAACACCAGTGCCGGGAGCTTACCTTAGTTTTATCCCTGAGACTGCCCCGGTGCAGATGTGCCCAGGTAAGGGTTACGCAGGCTGTGCAGTTTCAATACACTTTGTACCGTGTTTGTGGATGCTGCTCTAACAGCGTCCACATTTAATTCCATGTTCACAAAGCAAACACATTCCAATGCCATTAGCAGAACAAATTCTCCTTCACCCAGCTGAGAAAGCTGATGTTTGTTCCAAAACAAAGCCAAAAGGAGGTAAATTTGTCTTAGCATTCCACATTTTGTTTCTTGTTTGTATGATGCTTGGAAAAAGTTTTGACAGCCCCCAGGTTGGTGCTCAGTTCCTTCACCTGCAAAATTCAAAGTCTAACTTCCATGGAGCCAATATAAAAGTCCAGGTGCATACCAGAACAACAGCTTCATTTGTTTAGCCTTCTTTCATAGCTTTCAGGTTATTTGATGTTGATACTAATTTTCTAAATTACAGAAGTTTTCATTTACACAAAAATCTTCTGATCCATTTGCAGAGTGCTTATTTCATATCTGCTAACCATGCCACATGGCAGCTCCCTGAAGGACGTGGCATGGCTTCTGTTTCCAGAGAGCATGCCAAGACAAGAGCAGTTCCAAAGCCCCAGCCCTCTTTGCAATAACAAAGAGCTCCTCTGCAATTATTTGTTTGGACAGAAGACACTGGCACGCACACCCCTGCTGGTGCACCTGTGCCAGATTGCTCCCTCCCACCATGATTTATGCCTCCATCACTGCCACCAACAACCTCTCTCCCTGCCGGGTGCAGCAGCAGTAGCACAGTGCGCCTGTCCCTCTGCGTGGTGACCCCACAGCCCTCTCATCATCGCTGGCTGCAGCTCTGCCTCCAGCTCACTGACAAGTGATGGAAAGATAGTGTTAAATATAGCAATGGTGGGTTTGATCACTATTTTCTCTGTTGTTTGAGTCTCAGAGCATGGACACGTGAAACAGGAATGGTCCTCTTGCTCCATTGTGGGCATCAGTGGGATCTGGGGAAAACAGGCACCTTGAAGTCAGGCCTGCCCTGTGAGATCTCACAGACAACTCCCAGGCACAGGTGATGAAGGAGCCAACAATAAAGGGGATCTGCTGGACACACATATAGGAAGCCACCACTCAAATGCAAACATCAAAACTTCTTGTTTGCAAGCCATCAGAACTTTGATGTTTGCAAACCACTTCAGCTTGCAGTGCAGTGCCACACTGCAGCTCTGGAGCAGACTGATTTAGGGCATGGGCAAAAGCCAACTACGTCTGCCCCTGCCTCTCACTGCTGGCCCCAGAGCCCTCCCCTGCTCAGAGGGGAAATCTTTGGGAGGGGGATGATTTCCTCCGCTCCCCCCTTCCCCACCCCATGCCCACGCACTGCAAATAGTGACTGCACCCCAAGGCTGCATTTTGTCCCTCTTCCATCTGGGTGGGAAGACACTGTGACAGCCCACAGAAGGCAGAGTTTTCTTCACCTGCTTTATACATCATGTAAGAAAAGCCAGTCTGGCCTCGGGGGCTGATCAGCACAGCTGATGGAGGGCACCTCCTGGTTGCCCGAGAAAGGCATGTCTGAGAGGAGCCATCCAGGTCAGCTATGGGGAGAGCAAAGCATCTCCATGGGGCAGGTCAAGGCCCCACACATGGAGCAGGATGGTGCCAGGGTGGAAAAAAACTGACCAAGGGGTTTTGTTGTGCGGTGGCTCCTCTGAGCTGGCCGTTGGGCATCTGCATCCCACCAGGTGTGGGCAAGGTGCCCACAGCTACGGCAGCACACAGGTGATGAAGAAGGAGGAGATGCTTGATTCGGGGCTTGGGGGGGGG
>VZTV01030733.1:1193-11719 GCA_013400875.1 Anhinga rufa
TTTGTTTTGTACAAGGAAGCCTTCTGTTGATGTGTGTACAAACACCTCTCTTTCTGTAGTCTTGGCAAATACCCATTCCCATTTCTTTACCTGAGATCTCCTGTAGTATGTGCCTGCTGATGGGTTCCACCTCACTTTCATCCAACATGTTTATTGTTTTCTTATATTGCTGTACCCTTGCGTATAGAGGTTTTAGAATAAAATCCCATTGCACCATTTTTTTTTAGGCTGGATTCTGCTCAATTTTTGTCTAGTTCCCCCTCTATAGCAGTCCATGAGAAGATCTCTTGTAAAGAAAATTGCTGCTGAGCAGGTTATAATGCTAGGATCAGGTCTCCTAGTTATAACTTCAAAACTGGGATTGTGCTGAGTTCCGAACTCTTTTGTTTAGGGAAAAATTCTACCTTACTTGTTCTTTCCTATGTATGCTGAACCACCTAGCCATGGTAATTTGGATTCCCTCTATTGCATATATTTGTTGATTGCCTTATTTTTCATTTGGGTTTTCTCTATTTACATATGAGTACAATGTAAATATCCATTTTGTTGCTGGGTTAAAAAAAGGGAAAAGAGAACATAACCATGTTTCTCTGAATTAGAACAATATGCTCTCCATCTATCCCCAGTAGGAAATACTTTCCCAGTTCCAGATTTCCAATCCTTTTGTTAACTCCTTCATTTGACTGTCTATTTTTTCATCTTAGAGTATTTTTCCCTCCCATTCCCCAGTTCTTAACTTTAACAGATGGCTTTCTTCTCCTTTAGTATTTGTCTCCTTCCACCTCAGTGACCTCTATCAACTCTGCTTCCCTTAATTTTACATCTCCTCTATACAAAATTAGCGTATTGCAAGCTAAGATACTTCATCTTCTGGTTTGGCTCTATCCTTATGATGATAACACCTGTTTAATGCCCATTTTTTAAGAGGGCACCAGGTAGCTTCAAGCCTAGCCAAGGAACTTACATGATAAGGGTCTGTGGGGAGAAGCTGCTACCTTTTTGCCTCATCAGCACAGTACAGTGAAGAGAGGTGTTATCTTAGGATTTATCTGAGGACCCAGCTAGCTAGCAGTGACTGGTGAAATGGGGGTTTTACATGCAATTAGATTCTACTCTTCTGCTTAGGTCTTCATGCTGAAGGCAGTTCAGCTTCACAAAAAGCATGGAACCTAAAAATCTTCATTTTCAGTCAACAGAAAATGACTTCTGGTGCAACGTAAGCTCTAGATAAAAGATTTGCTTTCTGCATCTAAAGTTAGCTCCTGAGAGTAGCTGCTTCTGCAGAGTAGTTCTCTGCTGCATGTTATATTCTAAATATGGTGTTTTTACACAACATTAAGTAAAGCTGTCAAATGAGGTATTTTTATATGGGGAAGTACATTCTGATAGCTGTTTACTTTTGCTTCAAATAATAGTATAGAACAGCCTCTACGTTGCATGTACATTCCCAAATAGTAGTTTATAAACTGTGCTGGAGTGTCATCATTGTCACTTAATTTTTCACAGCTCATTGAATCAAACATGCTTACACAAGCATGAGAATACTTCCAGTGCTTCCAAATACATTCATGGGCCTTATTTGTGGATCGAGGCTAAAACAGTGTTTGAGGTGTGTATCTGCATGCTTCATTGGTTCTTCAAAGTTGAAAGGGCCTGTTTAATTAAGGGGTCTTGTCCATTGCAATGAAAAAGTCACTACAGGCATTAGCAAAGGGTAACACCTTTAAATCCTCCTCTGTTTAAGCTACATAAATGCTTACACTTATTCCTTGTATCTTCAGTATCTCCCAGGAAAAAATGTGATTGCTGACAATTTACTAACCAGTCAAGGCAAGTTAACATGTATCTAAAATAACCACTTGACTTTTCTGAATGTCATTGCAACTTCTTGGAGATTCAAATTATAAAATATTATAAAGTGTGATCACAAATGTAATTTCTTGTGGTACTTGGACCACAGTTGTAGTAAGAATGGAAAGACTGATGGAGGATGTATCAGGAAGTCATTCTTGGATTTTTGCAGTTGACTATCTGTTTAGTTGTCATCTTCTTCGACCAGCATTTTTACTTAAATATAAGAAAAAGAAAAGAGATAACTGCTCTATAAAGATATTGGGAAGAGTTGAGAGAAATGTTCAGTTTTGTGTGTGAAAGAGAATTTTTTAAAAATCTCACTTTTTAATTTTAAGAAACTTCAAGTGTTTTATTAAAAAGTGTTTTTAATAATGAAAAAGGGTAAGTGACTCTACTGAGACTATTCTGACATGAATGTAAAGGCAAAATATTTTCAAGAACTTTGCTTCCAACCACCCTCTTATTCAGCCTTTTTCTTGGACCTTTGCATCCTGAGCATGTGACCTTTGTAGCTGAACATGAATGTGCAGCTACATTGTCTTTGAACAGTTTATTTGACTTCAGGCTACAGTGCTCAAAAGCCAGGAGCTGCTGAGAAAGATTGCAGCTAAAAGGGAAACAGCCTGTCCACCAACTCCGCATAGCTGGGAACTCTGATTTTCAATTCAAAGGTCCTGTGTACACATGAACATTCCCCAGCTGAAGGAGCAGAAAATGCATGAACTGACGTAGCTGACTTTATGCAAGTTTGTTCAGTGTTCTTCGCTGTGTTCAGCTGAGCCTGAGTAGGGACCTTGACTTTCGGTCTAGCATTGAACGTATTTGTACCACAATAAGTTGTCTGAATACTCAGTGGAAAGAATCAGGGTTCACTTACCTTATTGAGAATAAACCTATATGTTCTTTTACATTGCAGTAATTTGTTTGGGTTTAAATAACAATATTTAAACTGGATCTTAAGATAAATTATGTGCTCAGTGATACAACAGAGTTACATTGGAGATCTGTCTTCTTTTCTTATACCAAGAATTTTCATGTGACTTTGTTTATGTTTAGTATTACACTGTGTGGACATAAACACAATGTTCCAATTTAACCTAAACAATCAGGGCCCTCATTTATGAAGAACTGTGAGAAAGTCTGACAAGAGATGTTCAAGGGAAAGTGCATAAAAGAAGCCCTGGAATCTCCCAGCATATCTAAACTTGTCGGTAATTAAATTCAGAAACTGTTGGAATCCTTTAGAAGTTGAGTAGTTGGAGGAATATTTAATTTTTCTCCCTTAGTGGATTGATTACTATGGTGTTTCTGTTACATGTGAAGAAATCAGCCCCTATGTAAATCAGCCAAAATGCTCCAGGGCTTCTTGGGAAAGAAACCTTCAGCCTTGTTAATACGTGGTTTAGCAGAGAGAAAAACTATTGAAGGGCATAATATTTAGGTTTTGGCATTGTAAATGGGAAGTCAGGTATCTGAATTTCTCCTTGCTGGGAGATGAGAACGTAAGCTTAGTTGCTAAATACCTTTCACAGGTATGCTCATGAGAGGTTGAGCCTATCTTTCTCTTTTTGACTCAACAGGCAGGATGAAGGAAAGAGCCAAATATTGCCTAGTAACATAAGACAGAAGGCCTACTTTCTCCCAAAATTTGCTAATACAGGTTAACTCACATCTAAATGTAGCTGGAAAGCAAGCTGTGTTCCTCATCTGGGTTAGCGGCAGCAGCTTTTCCTGAGCCCACACATGTCTCAGTTCTGGTCTCAAACAATGCCTGAAGGAGATTAAGGTCTACAAATACAAACCTTAGTTTTTCCTTTTGTGTAATCTATCCTAATTACATATATATATTTATTTCAGAAAGCTTCACCTGAAATATCATTCTGGTTTTGATAGAATTCAAGTGAAATTCATTCTAATGTGAACTGCCTGATATTAAAATTAAGCCTATACAGAACTTTGTCTTTTTCTCTAATTCTCTTCCTAATAGTCACTCTTTTTTTTTTCTTGAAAGCAAAAGACTTTTTTGAGTGAAGTGGAAACTCTTCATGTTCTATTTTTAATTTTAGATTTTAATTTTTGTAATATATGTAAACCTGGGTTCACAGAATTAATATTTTAAATTGGCAGTAAAGGAAAAATCTGCTTAAATTCTAGAATTATTGACTCAATGCTAACAACATATTTTACTGAGGCAGAAAAAAATCCTTATTTTTTTCAGACATTGAAGTCATTAGCGAAATTTGCATTAACTTCAGCAGAACAGCAGTGAACTTGTTATTCAGACAGAAATATTCTGGACAAAGCAATATTCATTATGCATGGTAACATACAATTAAGTAAATGAGAAAAATGGGTGGGGAAAGTAAGAAAAGTGAAGTATTTGATCAGGAGTAAAGTACATGCACATGTAACAGGTATCCTGCACAAAAGCTGTTGCTTTTTTTGCTGTTTTGACTTATTTTATGGGAATTCTAATTTTAAGAGGAGAGGTTTTGGGAGGCAGTATCAGAAGATTTCTAATGTTTCCATCATTGAACTGTATTGATTCAGAACTGTAAAACTTAAAGAGCTAAAAAGAAAAGTCCTTGCAGTGGTAACTGTTTATCATCTCTTAGACCTTTACTGCTAATTTTTCAGTGTTTAATGTTCTACTTTTAAAACCTCAGTTCCTGGAATCAGCTGACTAAATGAGTTAAGATACCCATGTTAACACTAAAAAGGAAAATTCAAATCTTCATGACTATGGAAAGAATCAAATATATGAACTCAACAGGTATACAAACCAGAAGGGAGGATCGGACATTCTGAAACATGTAGTACTTTAAAATTTAATGCAATATATTATTTAGGGAAATATCTACTGCAATGAATGAAACAGTCGAAAGAAAGAAAATGTCGATTGAGGGCTTTTTCCCCTCCCTTTCCCTCTTTTTTCTTGGCTTTCAATGTACTTTTACACTTGTGTTCAGAGCCAGGGCTTTGCAATTTTGCTATTCTACTGGAGCAGACAGTTTGAGTTATTTCTCACAGTGCTTTTTGCAGAGACAGGAATGGGGAACATTGTTCTAAAAGCACAGCAAAGAAGAGAACAGCCTGTATTTAGCCTTCTTTTCCACTTTTCCTGTGTACTAACTTTGGACAGAAGTCTCCTGTGATAAAGGGCTTTATATATTTTAGCTGCCAATTCCAAAAGGAAATGTTGTATTATGCAATCAATAGAATTTCACAGTAGAAATCTCTATATAAATGAAGCTTTTCTGAATTATGACAGTGTGCTAGGAGATACTTTTTCTTTCAAAGACAAAAGATGCTGTCGCAAGCATCCTAGCTGTTCAGATTCCTCATGTTTTATTGATGTGTTCTTCCAGTCCAGGATGGATATTAGCAGAAGATACTAATCAAACTTCTGCACTGCTGCTCTATGTTGGGGTACAACATGGACCATGGGGTATGGGTAGGGCATAGTAGGTGCATGACTTGCACCCAGCCGGGCTAGGTGCCCACAGGTTGGCAGGGCTGAGCCATCCCTGGCTGGGTGCAATCCCACCATGCCCAACAAACTAAGCAAAGCAGGGCTGGGGCTGAGGACAAAGGCCAGCTGGGGGCCAGTGGTCACCAGGTGAAGTCACAGTGACAAGAGAGGTCCTGGGGTTCACTGGACAGTCAGTCTGTGGGTCAGGGTCAGGAGTCCTGATCAGTGGGGTACATGGCCAGGTGCAGGCATGGCTATAACACAACTGCAACATAGCTCAGGCAGAGGCTGAGGGCGAGAGTCACAGCTAAAAGCAGCTCCCAAGGGAAGGAGGGGCAGCATCTGCTGAAGCTTCTTCTAGTTTTCTTCACAGCAGTTTTCAAAGTCAGCAGCTGTGCTCTCTCTAAGCTGGCCCTGAGCCCAGGCAGCCAAATCCCCAGAAGCAAGGGAATGTGCTTTAAGCCCTGACACTGCCTGTTTGCATGATGCCATAAAAACAGAGGTCAGATCAAACAAAATACCGCTAGCAGGTCAGACCAAAGTTGCTTCTAGCTCATTTTGCCATAGCTGGTAATAGATGTCTACTGCAAAGAATATAAGGACAGGAGAGGCATATAGCGGTACTTCTCCAAGGACTTGTCTGATCTCCACTTGACCTCATAGAAAATGTTAGTATTCCCAGAGTTCATTAATTTTTTCAACTTATTTTATCATAAATCCAGATTTCTAATGTCTTTGCTTGAGTCCTAAAGCATTATATATCAAAATCTCTCTACTCTCCTGCTGCTCACCAAAGACTTTTTTTTTTGTTGGTGCTGGTCTCTGGAGAGACCTCTCAGATAAATCTGTCTATCACCAACTTCCAGGTTGGCTGACAGGTAGGGGAAAGGGACTCTTACTCCTTGACTATCCTGGAAAACACATGAACTAGATGTGGTTTCTGGACAGATAATAATTCTTGAGGGATTTCCCTTGCATGAACCTCACTAATTTTCTGTTCAAACCAGGTAAACTTTGGGTCCACAAATTTCTCTGTCAAAGAATACTACTAGGTAACAAGACCTAAGTGAAGCACTACCTCCGTTTTGAAGCCTGCTCCTTCAAGGCTTTTCAATGACGTTTAGTTCTTAAGTTAAAAGAGAAGATGAATGGTTGATGTCTATCTGCCTTCTCCCTACTGTCTATGGTTTTAGAGACCTTTATCTTAATTCCCCAGGATTCCCTCTGAGACAGATGAGAATCTTACTCCACTTAGTTATCAGCTCTACTGATGCTGTTTCACACTTCTTATTATCTTTTTCATGCATTTATTCCAGTTGTGCTGCATCTTTTTTAAAATGGGGAGAGAGAATTGCACAGCTTACTATGCAGGGAACCCTGATTCCTTATGGTGGCATGAGGATATTCTCTGTTTTGTTCTCAATTTCATTCATAATAATCATTAACACTTCATCTTAACACTGTTGCAGCCCCACTGAGTCCTAGTGGTCAGCTCAGAGCCTACGATTTTCTATATGAAGTTAGGACTGTTCTTCCCCTGGTGTATTTCTTTACATTAATCTCTACTGAACTTCATCTGCCTTTTAATTACACAGTGTGCAAAGCACCTCTGCAATTTTTCACCACCATTCTCTCTTGTTCCTGCTCACTGTTAGTTTGTATTGTAAGCAGACATTTTCAGCTTGCTGCTCATGCCCTTTCCAGGTTGATCATTGCTGTATTGAGCCGCACATGGTCCCAACACAGATTTTTCTTGATCTTGATGACCTTGTTCTGATCTATTTTCACCCTGCTTTCCATTTCCTGATTCTTAACCAAGTATTCACCATGCAATGCCATAACTAGTTAGTTTTCTGAAAAGGTACTGGAGGGGAACTTTTAAAAACACCTTTGGAAAGCCCGGTAGTTTATATCAGCTGGATATACTTGTTGACCCTGTGAAGAACTCCTACAACATTTCCCAGGCAGGACCGTGTAAAAACTCCCATTATTTTTTTTCCCAAATATATAGTCTTTACCCACATGTCCACTAATTCTGGTCTTTATTATACTTTCTCTTAATTTTTCCAGCACAGATATGGCCAGAGTTAGAAGCCTGTAGTTCCCTTGTGAAATTTCTTTAAAAAACTAACATCCCTTTTGCCACCTCTCAGTCCTCAGATGCAAGGGCTAACAAAGGAGAGATTACAAGCTACATTTTTTCTTAGCTGTTTGCTTGAGTCCCTTTACTAGTAAATATCATCTTAAATCTGGTCATTTCTTACTGCTTATTTTGCTGGTTTGTTCCATTGTAGCTGCTTTTGTTGTCCCTTATTTAAGACACATCCTCTGAGTTGCTTACAAAAAGTGGTGGTCTTTCCATTTGTTTCCACAATCAGCCATTCCTTTGGTTCTGTTTGAAATTCATTTGGTTAGAAAACTCATCAACTGGTAAAAACTGTCTGCTTTCTAATTAGGTCAAGGAAGAAGTCTTTGAAATTTCTCATCCAGATTTTGGCCTGACTCTAAATCACACAGTGGCTAATGTTGCAATACAATTTTCTTCTCAATAGTCTAAATTTTATGTTTTATCTTTTGTCCATTCTTTACAAAACATAAAGCTTGCTGTTGCACTTTACAGAATCAGATAAAATGACAGCTGAATGATTTTACTTACAGCAGCCATGCTGGAAGGCAAAAAAATTTTAGTTAATAATAAGCTTATCATGCCTGATGCTTAATTACATCATAAGAAGAGAGTGTGATATTTTGCAGTTATATCAATAATGATTTTTCACACAGAACTGTTTTCTAGAAAGGCAGCATTCTGCCTCTAAAAAGCACTGGGTAAAACATAAACAACTGGTGGGGAAAAAAGGATAATAGAAATGGTCATTTCCTTACTGTCTTTGGCACTAAATCATCGAGTGACATTCAGTCTTCTTCTGTCTGGAACTTCAAAGAAATTATTATTTCCCCCCTTGGCTACCTCAGATCCTTCAGTAGTTGCAAAAAATCTTTTAACAGGTTCTATATCAGAATGGAAATGAAACTAGTTCACGCCTAAGCGTGCTGCTGAATTGTCAGAATATGCTGCTCAGGCTCTGTAGTCCAGGGCTACCACACATACCCAGCTTGTGAAGCATCACATTGATGTTGATGTTGTCTGTACAAGCAGCAGTGACAGTCATTTCTGGCTTCATTTCTGCACAGCTGGAGGAATTTCCAGTTTGCTGATTTCTTTGTTATGGCATAACGCACTACTAGTGACAGGCATACTGAGCTGGGGACTCCCAGTTGCAGGCATTAGTTTCCCACTTTTTGTCCTCGTTATTTTAAATTTTTTTATATCTTTTATAAAGGCCAAAGGTATTTAATCTTTTAATATTTTTGGAATATAATGAGACTGTGCTCAAAGTTGTCGTTTTACTACCTTTTTTAATGGCCTGGACTTAATTTACAAAAAAGCAAATTCTATTGAAAGGTACAGACAACAAAAGGGATAAAATAATAGCAATCAGGCTATTAGACTGGGTGGATTTGGGTCTGATTCTTCCAGCCACCTTGAGTTCATTAATAGCAAGTGTGTCCCATTAACAGTTGCAAAAATTGCTTGGTTAGTTAGCTCTGAAGGGAGGCTGATGTCACTTTTTAAAACAGATGTAACAGCAACAGCAGTGCTTGGTTCCTCACATTCCTTGTCACCATATCCTTCTCCAACCTGGAGGGCTGGCAGGGCTACTTAGCTGCTGTTGTCATTAGAGCTAGCATGCAACTGGCAGAGAGGAATGGAAAATAATTGACTTTCTGGATTGCTTGCTTGTTTTGTATCCCCCCCGCCCTGTGCTCTCCCCTAATTTCTCCCTCAGACACTGACATTTTCTTGCTTTTTCTAATCTTCATTGAGCTCTTGTATCGTTTTTGAGAATATCAAATGGTTGGTTGTGTTCAGTCTTAATTATGCAAATATAGGATTACATGAAATGGAACATGACTATCTGGCACTTGTAGGGCTTTCCTGCAAAAGAGTGTTTGCAAGTTTTGGACTACTAGTTGATAGCCTGGGTTGTGAAATACATCATACCCCATTAGTAATTCATTGAATTTGCAAAATATATTTTGTGAGTATTATTTATATTGCATATAAAGCAATATTTGCAAAATAAAAATAACTTGGAAGTAAGAAAAATTAAGAACGAAGTCTCTATTCAGTGCAGACTTGATCTCTGCACATATACAATATAACAAAAGTTTGAATTAATAATCACTTAGTATTTCCCCTCTCTGATTTCTGCCTCAGTGCACGAGATGTTGAGGAAATGACCATATTTTTTCTCCTTTATCACTAGCCTTCAATGTTCAATGCCTTTTGTTTGCTGTACATTCAGAGCCAAGCCTGTTCTAGTGAATAATTATTAATTTCTGTGTGGGCTCTGCCTCTAATAATAACATTTCTGTGTACTTCACAAATATTATTTAAGTTACTGTCCCACGACCTTTGGGAGGTTGAGGTATATGACTGCCATTTTACAGGTAGAGTATTAAGCCACAGAACACTTAAGATTATATGTATGTGTATGTGCATTCATATATCCAGGCAATCTGGGTGACTGCTTTGAATGCAGTTAGAGTTTGTCAGAAAGCTCCACGTCTGTTTCAGGGGCAGCTCACTGGGGTTCTGGGGGATCTGTGATGCTTCATTAGTACTCTGCAGCCTGGGCTTTATGGACCATGACATGGGAAAAGGCTGTGCAAATGCTTGCTAAATGCCCTCAGCATTCCCACCCCCATCAGCATCAAGGCCTAGGTGCACAGAAGTGAGTAAGGATAAATACGACACCAAGTGCAAAAACTTAAATTGCTTTATGGCATGGAACTGGTCCCCAAACTAAAGATATGCCCAAGGTCTTTCAGGACATTGCACAGTGTAGACTAAGGTGCAGGGCTATTTGAGTGGTGGAATACGGAGTCAGAGAGAGGAAAGAACAACAGTTTAAAAAAAAAACAAACAAGGGGGGGAAAAAAAAGCAGACACACAGATGGCCAGACACAGCCAGGCACTTGGAGCAGTCCCCTGAGAGTGGTTCCCTCAGTGGAGGGCTCATTGGCTGGAAGGTTTGAAGCTGTGAGCAGGGACATGATCTCTAGCTCTTTGATTTTTCTGGTGTTGAAGGAAGCAGGTTATTGCACATTCCTCTGCCATTTCTGGCCTGCATCAAAG
>VZTV01030741.1:698-33051 GCA_013400875.1 Anhinga rufa
CCAAGAGGGGAGAGAAGTTGCAAATAGTCTGGTTTTTGGGAAGAGCTCAAATGGAGCTCATGCCTTATTAGATGCTATAGAATGCAATCTCAAGGCACGCCGCTAATGCACACAGAGCTTGGGTTATCATTTTTAGTGTGGCACAGCAGCTATTCAGTCCTGAATCTGGCTTTTCTTGGAAGTCCAAGAGGTTATTAAATGCATAAATCGAGATTTTTCAGAGAAGAATGACTTAGATTAAATTCTCTGTGTAAGGAATTAAATAAAAGTAGCCCATTTAAAGAAATTCTGAACTTTCACTAAATGTATTTATAGTAATTGCGATTGTCTATTTGATTTTGCAGACAGAAGGTGGAAATCAGTATCCACTAGATAAGAATTAATTCTTTCTGGTAGCTCATAAGATAGATGGAAAATATTCTATTAACTTAGGAGACAAAATTTGCTTTTGTTACGATTTAGGTTTTTCTCACCAGAACCAGTGTATCAAAAAGACAGAACAGAATCTGGTTCATGTATGCCTGTTACTAGATTCCTTCACATTACTCCAGAAACTGGAGCACCTGCAAATCCAAATTCACAGTTTTTTACATGCCTTAAATCTGATGTAGACTAGTTCTTTAGACCTTCATCAGTATTCACTGAAACTCGTATTTGGGGGGGCGGGGTAATCCCTTGGGAAACCACCTTTGTTTTCTGCTAAGCTGAGTGTTTCCCACTTTTCAAATCAATAGGTGTTCCTCTTCTGCATTAAGCTCACAGTTCTCCAGTGTCTATTTAAATATCCTGGTAAATCTTATTCTGTCTACAAGACTCACTGTAAGATTTATAATGCCTAAATGATCTTCCCAACCTTACTCGCTTACTGTTTGCTTTCTTCTCACCTGCTGTCTGCACCTTTCATGTAACCCCGAGGGGTTTGCATGGCTTTCCATGGAGGGTACTTCTACGGTCACCATAGGCAATACTGCATCTGTCATGGTTTATATTGTCTTCACTTGGGAAAAGGAAGATGCCCATGCAAACATTATTCAGTGCATTTTTTATGGTTAGTGCAGTGTTGGAAAATAGGAAAATGTCATGTATTATTTTGGAGAGATGCTTATCTAAGATGTAGCTGAAAAATGAGCAGTAATGGCATGAGAGTTTGATTAGTACAATACTATATTTAGCATATAATTTAATGTGTTTTGTATATAGAACATAGTTTTATTTCTCTTCCTTAAATCTGAGATCAGAAAATTAGTGTTGGGAAAATACTGGCTATTTGCAGATTAATTATGACCTTTTTTTAGTACCCCTTCACTTGAGCAGACTGACAAGTGAAGGCTCCATCACCTTGCCTTTTTTCTTAATTTTTTGAGATGTTGCCGTCTTGTTCCTCATCCTTCCCTCCTGTGCCTTACACACAGAGGTTACAATTCTCCGTTCAGTGCTTATTTGATGTTTCTCATGTATAGTAATTGCTGTAAAAATGCCACTTTTGATTGTGGGTAGAATTTATAAAGGCGTAATATTTTAAATGGCTGCTTTACCTGGCAAGTATACCTGCATAAAAAGAAAATGTATTGTATATTATTCTTGTTTACATGTAACCTCATGTTCCCAAATACTTTATCCTTGTTTGATACTTCGTAAAAGAAAAAGATAGAGAATCGCAAATGCTCTGCCTAGGCACAGTAAAAATATGAAGCTGGAGATAATACTAAAGAAAAGCAAATACAAAATGTTTAGTGATTGTCTAGGCTTTCCTGATGGGCTCAGTAAAAGATAACTTTTCTATAGGGACTAATTCATCATTATATCTTATTATACTAGTTTCCCCCATTTTTTATCAGTGGATTCCAGAGAAGATTTTTAAAAACGTATCTCCTTGGGAACCATGCAAATTGACTTACAAAAAAATTGAGTAGGTGATTATAGGAGACTTGTTCACAAATTGAAATTAAAGTTACAGTCTTGTAGTGCCTTGTGCAAAGTTACAGAGGGAAGACTCCACAGATATTATTGCAAAATCTTGTACTCCTTCTCTCTTGAGTTCCCCTCTACTACTTTTTCTCCTTCTTAACATATAAATACATATGCACTGATACGCACAGATGCACATACACGTGCACACAGAGGAATAATCTTCACAGGAAAGAGATTTCTTTGAGTGTTGACATGAGGAACTTCTTTTGAAATAGCTTATAGTCTTAAATTTGCTGTAAAAAGATGATACTGATCTGCGTTGTCTCTTTAGAATTTCAGGTTTTCCATTTATCTAGTAAGGTGCTGAGATAGAGAAGAATTTGGCGGTAGTGTGAAGAACCATGCATTTTGTTGTGTCCGTCAACCTTTGATATCTGGGCTGTACTCTGTTTTAGTCCCTCTTAGACATACTTCCCAGTTTTCTATTTCATTCTCAAACTTTTGTTTTCATAGAGTTGCCTATGGAAAGAGATTGCGTTGTGTATAAACAAAGTAACAGAAGTAGTCCAGGTTACTTTTAAGCAAATGTCTTGGTAGTTTTTCTCTGCTGCCCCTCCCATTTGGAAGGAGCTCTGTTATTAACATCTCAAAGCAACTTTCTCATAGTCTTTCCTGTCACTCCTTGGTATTCTTCTTTATTGTGGTGCCTGTAGAGTTTTGACAACAGTCATCCTGATGGTTTGCTGAGACTGCTGCCTGTCATACCAACAAATGTTGTCTCCCTTCTTCCTGTGTTCTGCCCATTTGTTTCCATCTCTCTGTTGTCTTACAGATGGTGAAGTAATGTCATTTTGTTCCATGTCTGAATGATACCAAGCAAAATAGGGTCCATCTGCCAAGAGGTGATCAGTCATATGAATCATATTGTGTCCTTGTTTAACACAAGCTAGAAAACAGAGGGTTCAAAGCCCAAAATATACGTGGTGAAATTTCCTGCTAAGAAGAAAAATTTAGGGAGGTAGGAAAATCCTTATTAATTATTTAAACCCTCTTCTTGCCTCCCTAGAGTAATAGAAAAGATATGTTTTTATTAAACTACATTTTTGCATTAACAGTAAAACTTTTTAATTGTGCCATCATGTGCTGATTTCTTGCATGAGTAGCCACAGTGAATTGGAGATTTGCATTAGCGACATTAGCTGCAGCTTAATTTTCCTATGAAAATTATACCTGTTTTTAAAGGAACACGACATACAAGGTAGCTACCGCAGAGCCTAACCTCTCATGCTGTAGCCATTTTGATCACTTTAGCTGCAGCATAGCAGGTTTTGAAGCTTTTGGAGCATGTCTTCCATGGATTGCTGGGGCAGTATGACACTCCCTGCCTTCCAACTTCTGTGATTCAGAAGCCACCTGGTTTTTTTTCTGTTCGCTTCTTGTATCTTACTCATTCTCATTTCCACTGCATGCTTCAGACTCAAGTCCATGACTTTTAAAAGGAAATTTGGGGGTTTTAAAAGTGTGGATTTTAAAGCTGTAGCTCTGACAGCTAAGATTTAGCTCCAGAATGGAATTTCTTTTCCTTACCAAACTGCACTGGGACCCTGAGGCATGTGTATTTCCCTGGGACTAACCATCCCAGCATGCAGTCTTTCATGTTAGCACTTTCAAAACATTTATATAATTTGGCTAAGACAAAAAAGCACCTTTCTAAAAATATCTTTAGGAGAGAAAGCCCTTGTTTTCAGATCTTAGACATTCCATTAAAACCAATTTATGTCCTTGTAATTCTGTAAGCAAATGATTTATAATATTGAACCTTTCAAAGATTTATTATACAAGGAATTAACTTTTTTATTAGAACTGCAGATATCCCTTTTCCCTTATTGTTCTCCAAAAGCCAAAGCTTTAATTATTTCTTCAACTTTATATATGTATAACACTGAGGTCAAAGATTAAGAAAGTGAGTCTCACCTGTATATAAAAATACTCAGTCCCCTACTATCTAGGTTTGACTTTTATTTACAGACTGTGAGATGGATCGAAAACTGGCTGAATGGCCAGGTGCAGAGGGTGGTGATCAGTGGCACAAAGTCCAGTGGGAGGCCACGAACTAGCAGTGCACCCCAGGGGCCAGTACTGGGTCCAGTCCTGCTTAACCTCTTCGTTAATGATTTGGACAATGGGGCAGATTGTACCCTCAGCAAGTTCGCAGATGATACTAGACTGGGAAGAGTGGGTGATACACCAGACGGTCATGCTGCCATCCAGAGGGACCTCAGCAGCCTGGAGAAATAGGCCTACAGGAGCTTCATGAAGTGCTGTAAGAGAATTGTAAAGTCTTATACCTGGGGAGGAACAACCCCATGCAGCTGTATATGCTGGGGACAGTCCAGCATCAAAGCAACTTGTCAGAAAAGGATCTGGCTACCCTTGTGACAAAGAAGGTGCGTGGTATCCAGGGCTGCACTGGGAGGAGGGTTTCCAGCAGGTCGAGGGAGGTGATCCTTCCCCTCTGCTCAGCACTGGTGAGGCCACCCCTGGAGGGCTGGGTCCAATTCTGGGTTCTCTAGTACGAGACCTACTAGAGAGTGTCCAGCAAAGGGCCATGAAGATGATGAAAGGGCCAGAGCATCTCTCCTGTGAGGAACGGCTGAGAGAGCTGGGGCTCTTTGGCCTGGAGAAAAGAAGGCACAGGGGCGAATCTCATCAATCGGTGTGTGCAAGTACCTGAAGGGAGGGTGCAAAGAGGATGGAGCCAGGCTCTTTTCAGTGATGCCCAGTGACAGGACCAGAGGCAATGGGCACACATTGAAACACAAGGAGAAGCTCTCTCTGAACATCAGGAGACACTTTTTCACTGAGGGTGACCGAGCACAGGCACAGGTTGCCCAGAGAGGTTGTGGAGTCTCCATCCTCGGAGATATTAAAAAGCCATTTGGACAAGGTCCTGGGCAGCCGGCTCTATGTAGCCTTGCTTGAGCAGGCAGTTGGACCATATGTATAAATTATATATCTCTAATAATACATTTCGATGTATATGCTATTAATTTTCATGTCCGCTGAATAAGCGTAGACAATGTCGTTGCAGGACTGGATTTTTGTGTGTGCTGAAATATTCAAATACTCAGTTCTGCCTCTTTTGAAATATTAAAATTCTGCTTTTGTTCAAAAGTAGAAGGAATATGAGTGGAAGCTTGGGTTGATCCTTATTTCCTTGTACGTATGCAAAGAAATTCCTATTTCTCCGATTTTATTTCCCCCCTCCCTATTTTAACAACCTTTGAATATATTTGAAGGATCTAATGCAAGAGATGGTTAAAGGTAGAATTAACAAGAGTCACTCGGTGCATCTTCCTGACACAAGGGAGAAACCAGAGCAGCTCTGCCAGGGTCACGCTGGCCGGATCAGTCTGTACACTTGCAGCAAGTGTGGCTTTTGTGGTGGTTTAAACTGTTACCTTTATCTGGTACATCCTATCAAGTATTTTAGTATTAAATTAATTGTATTAATACATTTTTTATATCTATCTTTACAATATAGGAAATTAAGTAATTTCCTTTCATTAAATGCTTGCAGTAATGCCTTTTTTCCCCATGCCTGAAAAGGCATTTCACTGGCCTTGATGAGAAGTATGAAGTTGTGTTTACACTACAAGTAAATGAAGTTCTTATCCTCCTGCCAAAGACCAAGTGCCAAATAACCCTAAAGCCTCAAAGCGTAGTGGGTACACCTAACACCTACGGTGGGACGGGAAGAGCGTCCTTTGTGTGGCTTATTGCCCCAGCTGCCTCTCTGTCCTTGTGGAAGCACATGTGGCTGATGTCAGGCACACGGGCTGGCAACAAGGTCCTTTCCCCGGAGGCCCGGGTGCCATCTCAGGCACAGCCGGATGAGATGTGCGAGGCAGCCTGGCCTGGAGCAGCTCTCAAGAGACGTGGCCGCTTGCAGCCAGCTGCAAGTGCCAGCATGGGAAACTCAAAAGCTGAGTCAGGGAGTGAAGAGTGCCAGGCTGCAGTGGGCAGCGCAGATTTAATTTAGATCTAATGCACAGTGAAGATAGAGTGGGCATATATATCTGTGTATTTGCTCATACGGCTCTGACTATCCTGCTAGCTGAGACCTCATGCACGCACTTATCTCCCCAACAGTCCTGCGAGGTGGTATTATCCTCCTGTGAAATAATTCCTGCAAGGTTACCTAAGTGGAGGATCCAGAAATTAAATTCATGTCTTCCGAGTCACAGTTCAGTGCTTTAACCTTCGATTTCAGAGTATCACTGTTTCCTATAGAAATTAAGTTCTTAATTTCTTTCTGCATTAAGGCCCACATTATAACGGAGAGATTATTTAATGGACTTCAGTCTGTTCATTATCGTACAGTCTCTGTAACAGCTTTAATGCAGTTTATGTGAAAGAAGTACTTATAGGAAAATGTCAAATGTAGTTTAGCTCCCTGTAACGCAGTTTAATAAGGAGAAAAAGTGAGCTCTCTGTGAATAATCAGCGAGAACTGTGTGGATCACACTTTGATAAGCTCTGTGAGGGCTTGCTGCAGCAATGGTATGAATGCACAGCTCCTGGCTGTGACCCTTTCAACCTCATTTGTGGCTTTTTCTACCTAACACAGTAATGATAAGAGAAGTAAATGGTTCCCTTAGCTCCACATTTACCTCTTCCCCCCACTCACTTTTTCACCGGTAAATATTCCCTCATGTTCCCCTCTATAAGCTTCTGGCTATCATAGTCTTAAGCCTTTTTATTTCTCATTAGCTTTGTCTGCAAGTTTGGCCACAAGCATTTCTCCTGTGGGAAGGCATTGTCTGTCGCTTTAACGGGCAGCTTGAAACCGTAGCACTAATAATTTGAAGTCGTATTGTGTTCTTTTATGGTGCACACATGAAATGAGCTGGGTGTTTCTGTAGTTTTGTTAGTGAAAAAGCATCTTTATCAGAAAACCAGAAAATTTTCAGAAAAGGTCAGCAGATGGAAAGCATATAGTTTTTTGTTTGTTTTTTTATTTTTTTTACTAGTTACCTTCGTAGTTTTTGAAGCAGACTTTGCAGAAAAACCTGGATATACTTGTTTACAAAAACATGATTGTAAAAATCATTGTTTTAACTTTATTAAGGCTCTTCCATATTCTCCATAGACTGAAAGATATGATGGCTGGTAACTGTCAGCTCGACTAAATTTGGTTTATTTTCTTTTTACTCCCAATGGCCTGTGGACAAGAAAGGGTTTGAATAGATTGGGTTAGTAATTTTCTGGTAAGTGCTTACCTGAAAACAATCAGCCTGTGGTGACAGAAATATGCTGAACACCAAATACACTAATAACTAAATATTTAATTGAAGCGCGCTTATTTTAAACAAACGTAATTTATAAAATATTTAAAAATTGAAATGGTTTTGACACTTGTCATGAGTTAGCACTTCATCCCATAAAATTAGTTTGAAAATAAATTTATTTATAAATGTATTTTATAAAGTGTAAACAAGATGCTGATATTGTATTGAAATGAAATGTTTTGGTGAGCTTAAAAATATTAAACTACATGAGGGAATTCACATTGTGGAAATTTTTTTTAGAAAGTGCACTTTAGAATAGCAACACACTAAACTCCAGGATTTCCAAAAGGCGTATAATATCTATCTTGACACTTCATTGACTTTGGTACAATTCTAATAGCTATCTGCAAAAAGATCGTCAATTAATGTACAATGCTGAAATTTTCTTGTAAATTGAAAATCCCTTTACATTTTAATTACGTTTTTAGCATCCATTCAGAACTATTCTTTGGCAAGAAATATGGAAGGAAGTGTTTATCTAAGAACCTTTGTTTTGATTCCATACGTCAGTTTTTAAGTTTTTTCATATTTGGCAATTAATTTTTCCATGTAAAGAAATCTATATCTTTGGAAAAAGTAATTTTTTTAAAAAGTAAAGTTTTTAGGCAGTCACATCAAGACTTTATAAATATCAGTCAGCAACGTATACAATTAACTAATAAGACAAACAGTTTGTTTTCTGGGAAAGTAAGGAGCCTTGCTCAGTGATGTTTTTCAGAACCAGAGTGTCCAATGCATAGTATGTTGTGATAGAGAAAAAGGAGTGGAAGATAATGAAAATATAATGCCAAATGAAAATGTATATATCCTAAATAGATAGAGGTGTCTTATGTGACTACAAGGATAACGCATAATGTACAAAAATCAGTTGCTACTCTGCAATAGTGTGTGACGTTGCACATTGCTGCGTTTTAATGAGGAATTCTATTTGCCAAAACATCTAATGCATTGCAATTAATACCATAAAGCACTTTCCGCTCTTTGATATTATCTTGTAGAAATTGTAAATTGATCTAGTGATGCTTCTGATCCTTCTTTATTCTTAGTCTGACCTATGAAAAGATGTGCATGTATTAGAAACCTACTGTACTAACTATTCCTTTTTTATCGGCCGAGGTAATAGAAACTGAAATCGCCTACCATTCATTTGTAGGCCGGTTTCATAACCTGAACGTAAAATCACTAAAGCTTTTGGGTATTTATGGTTGCGATGATTTAGAGATACAACACTAACACAGAGGTACATAAAGATGGCACTTTCTATTTGCATAACTCTATCTCCTAATCCCTTTGGCTTGGAAAAAAACCTCATATTGGTGGTTTATCTTGTGGGAGGTTAATATCTGAAATTAAAAAGATTTTTTTTCAGTTGTTTTTTTTCACTATCTAAATATTTTTAAAGGAGGTTTTCAATTATTAAAATTAATTTAGTACTTAAACTGTTGGTAGCCTCAGTGTTTCTGAAAAAATGCAAAAGAAACACAAGAAATGTAATCAAGAAAATAAGTGTATTTACTTTTGTGTTTGAGAAAATACCCAGCGGGGGGGTGTGGGGGTGTGGAATTATTGGATTGTGGGCAAACTTGCTGCGTTGTTGAAAGAAAGTTCGTAAGTAAAAAAGAGCAATAAGGAGAAATATCTGTGAAAACTGAACTCGTGGAGTCACTCCAAGAATGATACGAAGTGTTCCCTCAGGCCATTCACATCATTTGTGCTTCAATATGGTTAAGATGAAGCTTAACTTTTAATATCCATTATAGAATTTTTTTCAGATACTATCTTCTGTATGTCATGGAATAACCTTGAAACTATCACACAATGGTTGGGATTATTCCACAAGGACATATAATTCTAGATTTTTTGCCCGGGACAGTGGAAAAGAAAGCGTGAAAAATAATCTTAGCCAATTTTGTACACTCCACATGAAAACCAGACAGGCCACAGGACAAAGTTATGTGCTTAAAATAATGGGGAATTGCATTTTCTTTATACTTAACAGGTGTGCCTGCCTAAAAGATAAGGTAAGAGAGCACTCTCTTGTGGTTTCACACTACGGGTGGTCTGAACTGCCCAGAAGAAGCACCTCCAAGGTCACATCTTCAGTGTCTTGGGCTCTGCATTCTTGAACAAGTGCCAGTTCTCTTGCACTTGGAAATAGACTGCGTGACAGAGCTGTACTTTCAAGACAGAATTATAATTGAATGAAACTTAAGATAGCCTATTTTGGAAACATCTGGTATGATTGCTAAATGCTCAGCTTTTGATTTCCTTATAAATCAGATTATGGGAATTACTCCACGCTTCCACTGCTGTCCCATCTGCAGGTGTGCCTGTGTATTTTCACATTTCATCTTTTTCATATACAAAAGTATTGACTGTGCTCACAAAATATACATATTGTTTCTTTTTTTTTTTCTGCTCCTGATGATGATTTTCTTTTTATTCCATTTTAATTTCTATATTTTCTTCACGGTAAATTCTGAAAATATCAGTAGTGACACACTTTGAGTTGTGCAACTGTTGATAAGATGAACAGAAAGGATTTGCAAGGTGAAGTTTTAAAAATGTTGAAAAACATGTTCAGGTCCTATGGGAGGAGAATAAATTCCCCTGGGTTTATGACTTGAAATGCTGGAACTGACTTTTAAAAGTTCATTTCACCTCTTGGCCTGTTCTCAACACAACCCCTTCCATGTTCCTCTACTTCTCATTTCTGTTCTTAATATTTCAGAACTATCTCCTTGGAGAATTTCCAGCATGGTATTATAAAATGTCCAAATACAATTGGTCAGAAAATGAAGCACTCTAGCTATAAAGGTTTCTCTATCTCTTTACAGAAGTTTGCCTTTAAAAAAAAAAACAAACAAAAAACCCAAACCAAAACAAAAAAAAAAAAACCCAACAAAACAAAAAAAAACCTCACAGCCTTTTCAGTAGTTTCACTTCTGTATCTGATGCCAATTTTTATAGCAGTATTTTAGGCTGAGAAATTTCATATTTCTTGCTATACTTAACAGAGCTTGGAATAACATGCCACTGCCAGGAATTCAATGATAGATTTTAAAGCTTGGTTTTGAAGGAGGTGCCGTAAACATAAGAGGCTGTGCACTGTCTGTACTGGGTGCTTTTGTTTTGTTTCTCCAGCCGTGAGAATGAGGGTAGGTCCTTGTACTGAAACAAGTACTTATGAGCAGGTGAAAGGTGCATGACAGTGAGCTACGGCTATGGGTTTATTTACCAAATAGACTTTAATTGCTGTTGTTGTAATTAATTATGACTGGCATAAAACTAGAAAATTTCTTGAGCATCATAATGAGATGATATTGGTTTGTTTCTTACCTACACCAGGTTCTGTGTAGATCAACTAAGGAGTAAGGGATCCCTAACTAGGGATTCAGGAACTATAAAATGGAGGAGATGTGTGGCAGTAATAATCTTACTTGAGTATTTTCACTAATGTGGACATTTTCAGGGGTGGTGCTCAACTTCAGGGACGAACTTCCTGTATCACTTAAGTGCTGAAATTCTAATTCAGAGCCAGTGTTCAGCAGCTGGTATGCAAGTGTATAAACAAGCATCCGTATTTCAGAAGAGACCAATTCCTATGTAGAGACTTGGACAAAATGACTAGACTTCCTTGAGGATGCTCAGCATATTCTGAAAATCTCATCTCAATTGTAGATGTTGCTAAAATTTGAAAATTTATGGAGTTTTCAGTTCAGTCTTAAAGTGCAGCATGAAATTCATGTTAAGATTTCTTTAGTCGTCGATGTAGGACAGAGTGTACTGAGGTGAGCAAGTAACAAACTGCTTCTGTCAGCCCAGACAAAAGCACATCTTGATTTTCATTTTACACTAATTGCTAGAATAGCACTTGCCAGATTTTCTTGTATCTCTTTCTTTACTTGTTTCAAAACAAATTAGACTTATAACTCTAACTTATAATTGAAACAAATTTGATGGAGATTTCAATTTGCAGTCCCTGGGACATAAACATTTGCATTTGAAAATAAAAACGTCAACCAGGTGAATGTCTGTCTAAGGCTATGATCATCCTTGTTTCCTTGTGAGTGTTCATAGTCATGAAAGTTAATGGGCTGCAGCACTGGAGACTAAAGTTTCTACATTTTTCAGGGCTATTTCCAGACTGAACTTCTATACTGTTGATATTTATTAATTTATTTGTTTGTTTGTTTGTTTGTTTTCCTTAAAAATAAAGGCATCTGTATGTGAAATGGCATGCTTTAGGCAGAGGCAGTCCAAAGCAAAACAAGTTTGCGTTATTAAAATTAATAGCTTACAGTTGTCCATGTATCTGCAGACAGGTTTTTTTGCCTACTTTATTTTTATATTTTGATTTAAAATTTAATTCTGAAACAGAGGTTATTCTAAACCTTTTACCATAATTTATTGTATTGAAAAGAGCGAGCTTGTGCTTTGCTACGAAGGAAAGTATCTTGGATGTGTTCCTAGCTATATTCAAAAACATCTTCCTTGGAAAATAGTCTGAACCGGCACAGCTTTGAGAGCAACAAAGTAAAGAATAAATCAACCCACCACCCTATTACCTATGACTCTCTGACAAGTTATTTCACATCCCAGAAGTAGCAATTGAGGAGGAGAGACAGCCCTCCCCACAAAAACTGGTCAAAAGCCCCTTTGATGCTACTGTGACCAATAAACCTCTTCACCTGGCTGTGGCTGGAGCCTGCAGGCAGGGTGCCTCCCCTCCCCTGGAAAGGGGTGGCTTTGGAAAGCTCCTTTCTTTCCAGTGCACAGCTCAAAGAGATTTTTCACTAAACGTTCATATCAATTGGAACCCATGCACCTCAAATGATTTTCTGAGAGACACAGACGAATAAGCCTTATTGTGGTTTTTTGTTAGCCGTTTTTTTCCCTGCTGGCCAAGAATCCTGCCAAAACTGCCCCAGTTATTCCAGAATGGACTTGAAAAGGGGTGCGGGGGCAGTATTTGTTTACTTATTTGACTTTTCTTAAGCTTTTCTGCTCCTTTTCATGCCAGGTCAGTGAACTACTGAACGAAGCGCCTCCCTCGGCTGGGGCCCGGTGGCAGCCCCAGTGCAGAAGCCGCAGAAGGTTGGTGTAAATGGCTGTAAGGTCCCAGCACAGAGGTGGCCACGTGAAGTGTCTTAAGGCTGACCTGGAAAAAACAATGCAAAACGCTCCACAAACCCAAAATAGTGGTTTATTAAATTTAGGTGTGGTTAACAGGATAAGGATATTTTAGATTCTACTTGATAAATAATTTTCTTCAGCAGATGAATGCTGATTATTTTTTAACATCAGCTTCTGGTTAGTAACTGGTCTTTTGTTACCAGTTGGACTTTTCTCTTTTGTCCTTAGTGTTCGTGTAGTGTCGGTTGTGGTCTGCAGGTTGCTTCTGGTTTCGTGCTCATTGTGCCATGGCTAGATCTTAATATCGTTAAGTTGCGGTTCAGTGGTGCCTTATTGTTGATATGTTCTGTATGCTTTGTGGTTTGGTGTATTAGTTACGTAACAGAGTGCTCTTTCACCTCATGGTTTAGAGAAGTACTCTGGCACCAAACGCTCAGTAAGCAAACCAAACCTCAAGGCCATGCAAGGTGACAGAAGTAGTTTTTGTATCTTCCGAAGACCGTAGGGGGCTGAGGTGGGTGGCTGCTGCTTCTCTGGTGTGGTATCCCTGCTGTAGGTACCTCTGATAAACTCATTCAGATTAGTTTCTTGGCCTCATTTGTAGTTACAGTTTCTTTTTAAGTTTCTTGGCGTTAAAATATGTTTGTTTGGGGTTTTTTTAAGTTTAAAATCAGTAATCTCCTCATGCTTCTGTTTGGTATTTGTTTGGTTTTTCCATGTGTTTCAGAGTTATGGATTCAAAGTACCAGGAAACCAAACCTCATAATTCTGCCGTCTAAACAACTGTAAATCAACTTTTAAGACATCTTTAAGGTGGTCGGTAAAATTTTACAGGAATCAATGGCTGCCAAATACTATAGTGCTTTCCTGAGCACTGTTATTTTAATGCACCCTTCCTTATAAAAATGTCTGTCTTAATAAAATATGTGCATACTTACATAGCTGCTTTCAAAGGAAGAGGTACCATCAACCAGAAAATGAGCAGCCCTTGTTGTTTCACCCAATCAGAAATATTTCTGGTGCATTTCCGTGTAGTTTTTCAAACTATGTTATGTATCATCCTTTATCTTTACTGCAAGTACAATACTAACTGCAGTGTTACTGGCTGGCTTTAGGGGGAGTCAGGGAGGCAGGGAAGCTTTTTCTGTGCTTTGAACAGTGTTTAAGTGGATCAGTTACCTATCAGAAGATAGATAGTGGCAGGGAAAGGACAAACAAGACAACAGGAAATGAAGAAAGATTGATGGCCACTGAGATCAGTGAGTTTTTGGTTTAAAAATAACTTCCCTGAGTTTCTGAATAGTCAGGAAAAAATAGAAAAAAGAAATGTTGTTTTAACACTGTATTCTGATGTACCAGTAGGCAGTTAAACACGCATGGAACTTGGTGTGCCTCAGAAAATGAAGCAGTAATGCTTGATTTAATAGTGTTTTGGGGACTGATTTTAACTCACTAGCTATATAATGACATATGGGTTTACACTGCTTGTATGATAATTGGTACCTTTAACACTGAAATGTCCTTCAGCCCCATTTTGTGTTGCATGTTGTTATAGTAGAAAGCAAAACACTGCAGCGTATGTTTCAGGTATTTAATGTATTCTGTATCTTATAGTGCAATGCATGTCATAGCCTGACGTAATGGTGCACTTCGACAATATGTGATATTCTGTGCGCTTTAAGCTTACTGTATGGCAGAGTACTTGACTGTGCTTTTCATGCGAGTATCTGTGAGAAAGTCTGCACTATTGCAGTTATTTATAATTCCATTATACAAGTTTAAGTGTGTATTTGCAGAAAGTACCATCCCAAAGACCTTTTATTAAAATGTAGACAAAGAGGTACTTGTAAATACCTTCTCTTAAGAGAGTAAAGTCAAGACAGAGTCCAAGAAGTAGAAAAGTTGAAAGCAAGAGATGATGGAGAAGACAAGGTTTTTAAGTCTTACGGGGCTTTTGGGGCTCTTTTTTTGTTATTTTTTTTTTCTTAAAACAAAGACATGCTTTATCTTTGGCAGATTGTAAAGAAAAACTGCTTAGTGTAATGCCTGAATTTTGTAATGAGTATAGAGTTGTGTGGCCTTGCAGTTGGGAACTTTGCACACAGGTGAAACTGGGTTGTACACAGTCATGCTTGGGGGTGTGGGTGGAAGGAGAAGACAGAAGAAAATATGACAGTTGATATAGTTTGAATAGAATAAAGTTGGGACTATGGTGGCATAACCTGGATAGTAATTGAAATTTTCTGAGTGCATTCTTTTGATTGTTCTCAAGAGCCATCTGAATTAAACAGTAGGTGCGAAGTACTTAAAAGTAATTTCCATGGGCATCCTTCTCAACCTGTTTTTATGTATAAATGAAGCCCCACTTGACTGGCCTTGTTTGCTTCTTCGTCTCTTTAGGATGGTTCCTGTTACATTTTAGTATTACTTGAGGTTTTCATCCTCTGTAGACTTCGTAATCAATCATGGTGTAAGGTTCAGTCTGTTTCTGTAGTTATTTTATGAATACTTTTTGTGATTGGATTGATAAGGGAAAGTTGAATTTTCATCTTTTTTTTACCCTGGAAAGTATAACTACCTACTATATACCTTTATTTTTGCTGATGAATAAAAATACAGTCAGATGAAGATAAAATCTTCAGTAAGATAACTGGGACCTTTTCAAGTATGTTTCTGTAATTTGGCCTAGCTAAACAAATACCTGTGGGCATTGATCACAGAATCCCAGGATGGTGGGGGCTGGAAGGGCCCTCCGGAGCTCCCTTCATCCAACCCCCCTGCATGAGCAGCACCCCCANCCCCCGCTCAGGTTTGAAGAAGCAACTTTTGTTCTACATTTTTGCCATTTCTTTGCAAATCCATTTCTTTGGGACAGTTTGAACAAAATGCTCTATAAAAAGCCGGAGGGAGTGTAAGCACAAAATCCGTATGGAAAGGACATACCAATGAAGCCCCTTGTCATATAGTAGCAGTTATAACTTATGTTAGAACCATTGCTCTGAAAGGCTTATTATATGTAATTGTGATAATAAATCATAGTAAATTTCCCTAGCATTTAAAACAATTTTAAAATATCATACTTGTGTAGGCTTTTTTGAAATTCCTGTGGGAATTATTTAATGTTAAACTGAGGATTTTGGTATTTTTAATGAGCTGAGAGGATGTGCAGAGTGGTTTGGCAGTATTTCAGGTTTTGTAGATTACTTGGATCTGTTAATTAATACAGCCCTTTGAGACCTTTTTGTGAAGATTAATGGGTTCCCTGAAGAATAACATTCCAAATGCAAGAGATCTGCAAGACTTCTGAGACTAGCGCTATTTTAAATTATGCCCAAGTTTACTAGATTAAACATTATCTGTTGATGGAAGAAGGACAGAAATTCACAAGAGGCATGGTAAAGATAAACCACCCACTTATACTCAGTTTATTTTCCCTATCTACACAAAATATATAAATTAAAAATTTTTAGATAACATTAAGATTTGGAAATAACTAAGTGGGAGGGAAACTTTTCAAAATAAAGCCTAAGAGGAACAACTTGCTCAAGAAGAGAAGCCCTTTATACATCACTTGGAGAGTTATCCTCCCCCCATCTATACATCTGGGAGTGTTCATAACTCAGTCTTTCAGCCTGCTTGGGACTGGTGCAGATTCAATCATCATATCTGAGTGATATTGGAGGCAGTTTGAGCAAGAAACTTGGGAGAACTGTTTGGGTGTTTTTTCTCACTTTCAGGAAATTTAGTGGTCTAGACTTCTTTGACCTCCACATGGAATCAGCACCTTTACAGGAAGATTACCACTTTGAACCATAGCACAAATTGGTGTTCTTTACCAGGCATAAAATAAGCATTTTTCCAATCCTTAATTTACTGTTAAATAGACTGTGAATTGTTGATGTGATCTTTAAATTCATCCACATGATTGTAATCATGCCTTGGTCTGTACTCTTATCACTTCCAATCAGTCATCGCTGTTGTCTTTGGCAAAACTGTGTGGTGTAGTGTAATGTCAGGTTTTTTGACATACAGAGAATACCTGAACAATGCTTAGAGGCATGTCTTACAACATCTTTCAAAGTTTATATTCTTTACTGTTGCTGTTTATTGTCCAAGTTTTGTATATCAGTTCTTCTGGTCTTCTACTTTGTGTATCATTTTGGGGGTTTTAGCTGAATCTTGCTGTGTGGTAGTCTGCAAAGGTGGATTGTTTTTCATTTTTGATGACTGAAGTTTTCCTGTGGAATAGTCTAATTTAGAATGGAGTTTGAAGACACTAATCCCTCTTCTTTTTGCCTTTCTACCTGCTGCTGATTTTTCTGTTGCATAAAACCTTTGTGACTCTTTCTACAGCCCCTTTTTGGTTGGTTGTTTGGTGTTTTGGGTTTGTTGTTGGTGGTGGTTTTGCCCTGTTTGGGGAAGCCATGGTTAAACAGATACACCGAAGAAGCATGAATAGTTTCATTTCACTTCCTTGTTAGGGTCAGGCCAGTTCTGAGACAGTATCATGCTGTTCTGCAGAGAAGAAGGAGCAGTACATATGCCTGTAACAAGTATAAGCACCTTATTAAGAACAGAGTCAGGTTTGTGGGCTTTTTGAGCACCCCAGCAGTAATTTTGCACTGGGAGCTGCTCTTTGCTGTCCTTTCTGTCTTTGAAAAAATTTTTTTGGTATACTTCGGAGCACACATTGGTGGATGTGTATCAGTTTGAAAGCTCTCTTTTCTAGATAAAAGATAGCTCTTTGAGCTGTGCTACATCTGCCGAAATGAAGTCATATGAGGCTCTCAGGTGCTATCAGTTACTTTCATACTCTTTCAATTCAGAAACACAGTTTAACTTTTATCACCAATTTTAGAATTTAATTTTTGTGACTCACCTGTACCATCAGCAGAAGCTTTCAGTTGAGTGAAGGATTTCAAAATAATGAGCCCAGTTTTAAACTTGATTTAGGATGTTAATTTGCTGTGAAATTCACACGTTTCCAAACCTTTTGCGGATCCTAAATACCTGCTGCTTTCTGAGTGATTTGCTCTTTGCTGAGTGGACTGACTGACAGCCCTTACCCTGAGTGAAAGGTACAATCAGGGGGTACTTTTTTCTGGGTCAAGAGGCACCAGCTGTAATACAGTTCTCATTCCATGCTGTTATAAGCCCCACAGAGTGTTTTGTACTTCTTATTGCGTTTGAAAGTAATAGAATAATGTTAGTAGAAGGTGATTGGATGATAAATGAAAGCTCTTTCATTATAAAAATTGGATGTTCAAGGCATTTAGAAACGTCGGTGAATTAAATGGCACAAAAGGTATGAGAGTTGAGAGATCTCAGCTTCTTATCCTGAGAAAATGAAAAAGCTTACAAAATTCAGGTGATAAAGTATGTGTTAACAGGATAGTTTAGGCTATATAGAGCTTAGTTTTTGCTTTCTGAAGATTTTCTGTAAGGAGTATCTTGCCTGTATGATAGGAGTGTTTGGACAGGAAGAATGTTTGATAAAGGCTTTATAATACTTACTAATGTGTAAGTTCTGCTTAATTTAATTTCATTAAAATGTAAGTCCTCCAGACTTGTATCTGGAGACTTGCTTTTGCAGATGAGAGATACCTGTTGCTTTTGAAATGGTGACAGTGGCTTTAAGAAGCAGAATAGTTTGTTCTGTCATTCAGTAGCATGATTGGGGAGTATGCAAATATTACATTATATACACCAGTTGTTCTCCTACTTATAATCTATAAACTCTTTAAACACCAGAGATTATTTGTAGTAAGCCAATTCCAGTGTTGCTGATTTTTATAATTATATTACAAGTTTCATGGAATTGGCTTGTTTTTTACCTTTTTTTTGTTGGCTTAAGTCTTATTTTGTGTGACTGAATACAAGAGAATACTTTAGTAAAAACAAAACCAAAAAATCAACAAAAACCATAGCAAATAAAATAAAGCTGCTGTGGAGAGCAATTCCAAACCAGGGGAATGGTTTTTTTTTCCCTGTTTACTATTAAATATCTATGCTTTTAATTGTGACTTTCATGGTTGTAGAACCAGACAGCATTTCTGCCAGCAATTCACTTTAGCTAAGGGCTCTTCACTGTGGTTGAAATTCAAACCTGTGTTTTCCAGTTTAGAGGTCTTTCATGTTTTGATGACATATCTTTTGGGTTTTGCTTTTTTGTTCTATTGATTCCTTCAAGAGTTATATGTATTTCCTCTTCTCTTCCCCGCCACGTGAGTAAACATTCTTTGATTTCTTATGAATTCATGTTATATTTTAATCTATGTGATGTTTTGGAGTGGGGTTTTGGTTTTTTGTTTGTTTTGGTTTTTGTTTTGTTTTGTTTTTATCTTTTGTATGTTGGAGGCTTTTGAGTTTTGTACGGTTATGTTGTTGTATTGATATGTTTCATAGAGGCCACTGAACTACAGCCGTCTTCTGTAGCACTACAGAAGTAATTTTAATTACAGTTTGGAGGAGTTTGCCAGAACACTGGTATGTTGTTAACCCTGTGACTTCTTAGAAAGCAATCCAGTCCCATGACTATATCATAGCACTGTTACCCCAGGCTTCATTTGGCTTGAATAAAATGTCATATAGGATGATGAATTGTCATAAGTGGACACATGAAAGCTTATTTCACTTTAAACTCTTTTAATTATTATCTTTTAACCTTTTTTCAGGGAAAGGCCCTGCCTTTATAGAGTTTGGATAAAGTTCCTGTAGAACTTGGGAGTGTGACCTTTATTCTTCATTCATTATTCTTTATATTATTGTTGTTTAAATAATCTGGTAGTACAAAATAATAAAATTTAATTTAGGTTTTTACAGAAGTAATTTAATTTTTCATCTCCATTATAAACCTCCATGCATTCAAGTTTTTAAACATATTTATAATAAGGGTTTTAGCTGTTTCTGGATTAAACAGTAAGAACTTGCCTGTATGGTTTCATAGTTAAGTAAATTAAATGAAATTTGGAATACTTCACTAATGGAAAAATCATCTAATTCTTGTTGAAAATTGAAGATAGGCTTTCAGTAATGCCATGCTTTCACTTAACAACTTAATGCCTTTCTGCTTACCCAAAAGACAAAAACTCAATGAGAAATGATGGAACTGCAGTCTCTTCTTTCTTTATGTTGTGCCATTATCAGTATTTTTTATTCTAACACACTGACATTTCTTGCATGGTGCAATAATGTCAGTCAGCAGGAAATGCACAAAATAAATAATTGCAGCTTCTCCATTAGCATAGTATAGTTCAGTACACCGCAAGCTTAATAAAACGAGAAGAACTAATGGAGTTACAGGCAAAAGCCCCACAGCCTGGATGTACTGCCAGGTTGGATGGGGCTTTGAGGAACCGGGTCTAGTGGAAGGTGTCCCTGCCTATGGCAGGGGGGTCGAAACTAGATGATTTTTAAGGTCCCTTCCAACCCAAACCATTCTATGATTCTATGATATTAAATTAACAAGTAATTGCATTAAAATAAAGTCACAGTCCTGATTAAATTCACGTTTTTCTTAGTGATGAAGTGTGGGCTCCTGTGTTTCTCATATTCTTGGGGAATGGAACCTGATTAGAAGATCTTCCACTACCCGGCAATGTGACCTTACTTTCAGTTAGGTACCCTCTGTAATTGTAACACTAACAGCAAAGTAATACCTTAATTCCAAATTTGTACCTAGGGCAAAATTGTATTTTGAACAATATTTCAGTATCGGATACCTAGGAAAGATAATCCAGTTACTATCTTCAGTGAGGTGGCAGGTCCAAGCCAGCTTTCTAGACCAAAACTGGAAGGATGAAGTAGTTTCTGAAGACATCTGTGGCTCTGAAATGAGATGTGGTGAGTTCTCTCTTGTGTGTGTCTGAGCTGTAATGCTCTGCAAAGGCAGGTAGCTCAGAGGCACAAAACAGTAGAAGCAATGCAGTCTACAGCTGCTCAAAAGCAAACATAATGAGCCTCTGCTGGGGTCTTCTGCTGCACCAGCACTGGGACTATGGACAGAGTGTTGGATGGATCATGTCTCCCATCCCCTCTGGTTTAACACTGCTGTTCAATAGAGGGCAGCATCCTGCATCCTTTCTACTAATACAGCAGCATACTGACCTGACAAAATTTATTTGGTCAGGTGTTAAGCTTATGGAATTAATGAACTGTCACTAGAAGATTTATTTTTTTTTTTTACAATTGAATTAGGGCTTCATTTCTTCTCTTAGCAAGAGTTTACCAGAGTAAGCAAGCAGAGGAGGGAAGAAATTGGGAGTGAAGGTGAAATAAACTTCCATATAAGTAATATGATTCTGTTGATAGTATTATGCTTGCTACTTCTATTGTCTGAAGAAAAGGAGATTTATGAAATTATTTGATGTGTATGAGAGTATGTATGTCTGTTACTGCACTCAATTTAGAAATCAGTGGCCACACAAAAACAACATAAGGGAGAAAAGAGAGTGCACAGGTAGGGAGAGATTGCTCTGTGATCCCATATTTATCAATGGTAGAGAATCTCTGTGATTAAGAGATCTTTATTAATGTCAGAAAAGTAGGATGGAACTAAAGTCAGTTTTCAGTCAATGATGACATGGATATTTGTAGGGAACGGTAGGGTACCGGGCTTTGTAAATTCCTTTGCTCCTGAAAATGCTTTTGTTTTCATATGTACCATATTCTTATTGAAGTATTTCAATAATTGTACCTATTTTTCAAATGCTGGAATTCTTAAAAGCTTTGTTTTTGATGTAGAACTTTAAAGAAAGGAAACAATTGGCTAAAAATCAGTAAGTAAAGGTGACCTACCTTTAACAGTTTCTGGCCTCTGCCTGCGTATGCTTCCATTGGTGTGTTTTGGTGAAAAGCATGTCACGTTGGCTTTTTAGATGTTTGGCACAACATGCCAGTTTGGCCCACTGAGGGTTGTTTTTAAAAATTCAGGTATTTCTGTTTCCTGTGCTACATAAAAATTGTGTTGCTGTACTAGTCAAGTCCAATAATACCTCATCAAAGTTTAGTTTTCAGACTTTGAAAATAATTTCCATATGGTTAGTTCCTCATGTCTAGGATCAAGAACTATTCAAAGTTGCAGGCTAAATATCTACGGCATGTGTGTGGTTGTATCTTGGATGGCTTCTTCAAACCTTGCATCATTGCCCTGCTTTCAGCTGGGACAGAGTTAATTTTCCTCCTAGTAGCTGGCAGAGTGCTGTGCTTTGGAGTTAGGATGAGCATAATGTTGATCACGAACTGATGTTTGAGTTGTTGCTCAGTAGTGCTTGCACTAGCCAAGGACTTTTCAGCTGCCCAAGCTCTGTCGGGTGCACAAGAAGCCGGGAGGGGGCACAGCCGGGACAGCTGACCCCAGCTGACCCCAGGGATGTCCCACACCATGTAACATCATGCTCAGCATATAAACTGGGGGGAGTTGGCGGGGGGACAGCGATTGCTGCTTGGGGACGGGCTGGGCGTTGGTCAGCGGGTGGTGAGCGATTGTATTGTACGTCACTTGCTTTGTATATTGTTGTGATTACTACTACTGTTTTACTTTATTCAGTTATTAAACTGTCTTTATCTCAACCCACGAGTTTTCTCACTTTTCCAGTTCTCTCCTCCATCCCACCAGGGGGGCAGTGAACAAACGGCTGTGTGGGGCGTAAGTTGCTGGCTGGGGTTAAACCAGGACATGTAGTTTCTTTTCCATACCTGCATATTATGTAACATCTTTTAAATTTTATGCAATAAGTAAAAACTGCAGGAACAATATGTGCTGAAACTTATCAAGGAATATTTGATATTTTTTGTACATGTTATTTTGCTATAACATAAATGTAGTATCTATGTCACTAGTATTTTGTGTAATAAAATTGAATTCAGTTATCTTGGTGGTTTTCTTCAGCTGCTAAATGTAATTATTTTCATCTGCCTTTAGGGACTTTGAGCTACTTGATTTTGTTTTGAACAAAAAATAAGGGAAAGCTAACTCGTTCTTCAAGCTGTTAGCCATTTAACAGTATTCTGGTAGCAATGAGTCAGGGAAGAAAAATTTATACATTAAAACTGAGTGTACAGTAAAAGACGTGGCATGAAACATCTTCTAGAACTGTCACCACTGCAGGGGTTCCCCGTCACAGACACTGGCAACCAGAGTAGCAGGCTAAGAACCTTACATGTGACAGGAGGAGTACTGTGGGTACTAGAGCCCTGTTTCTTCCAGGAGTCTCGTGTTACATGTTTGGTGGCATGGACTTTGTATGTAAAAGCCATTAAAAAGGCCTTTTGTGGGATTAAAAGAGCGCACTGCAACTTCAGCTGCTGCAAAGATGAATGATGAAAATGAGTCTGAGTGTGCTTTACATTCAAAGGCTTAAGGGAATAATGACCAAACCACATCTGCTAAGGTCACATAAAAGATGAAATTTCTGGTTTTGAACAATTCAAACTCTGGAGAGTGCATGGAATGTAATTACTTCACAGTGGATGAAAAAGCCATGTACAATGACTATGAAGTGCCAGAGATTAAATGTTCTGACCGAAAAGACACCAATTAAAGAAGAGAACATGAGCATTCCTTAGAAATAGGCATACTGATGAGTAATAACTCTACAAAAGTCACTGCTCTTACTCCAGACCCAGTTTTGTATCTGAATTGTTTCAAGATCTCTGGGGCATAAAGGTGGCAAAATCAGATGTATGCTGTAGGATAATAAGAAGCTGGGAGATGACTCGTTAACAAAACATCTTTAAGCTGATTTCATTCTCAGATTGAAACTTGGTTTTCTAAGAAGGTGTGGGAATAACCTTCCATCTTTGCTCTGTTCATTCATTTTTTCTATGATTATTGATGTTCAGAAGGCTATAAAGTTTTTTCGGGGGTGTGGTTTTGGTTGGGTTTTTTTTTTCATGTATCTACATTTATGGTTGCTTTCTATGGATTTTTAAGGCAGCCATTCTTTTTTGTTTACAATAATATGTCTGTTCAGACTATCTATCAGATATTGAAATTTTCAGAGTTAATATCTTTGTATCTGTAAGGTTCAGATGAGTTAGATCTCAATGTTAGGCTGCTGTTACAATTGTATAGATCAGGTGATAAAATATACAGACACAAGGGCACTTGTGAATCTGTCTTTGTATACAAATACTCCTTCAAGACTAAAAGCCCAGTTTTGAAAAAGTGATCCTTACTAAATGTGTTAAAACATATATTTGTGCTTTAATGTTACTTAGATGATTGACTTAAAGTACTTTTTAAAATATTACTTCAGAAATTTTTCCACTCATCAGGATTAAGCAAACCGATAGACACCCTTATGCACAAGGGTTCAACAATTGTATTTCAAATGCAACTTTTTTTTCTGTTGCTCCTTTAGAGATGAGAACCAGTGAGGCAAGATGTGTGCGCACCTCCAACATGGCCTGAGGTAACTTGGGAGTCACTGGTGATGATGAGCCCAAGTTCTGAACGCCAGCTGGGGATATTTTTTTTTGTAGTGAAAGAGAATGGTGGTTTTGCTGAGCTGATGTTACACTTGTCTAACTTTATAGTTTAAAAGCCTGAGTACCTGCAAAATTACTCTAATGAGTCGAGTGTCATCTTTAAACAGTGGCTTTCTTCAGTAAGCGTGAAGATCGTACCTTGAGGAATGTAGCTTTCTGGCCCAGTGAGAAAGCCAAAGGAGGTAGAAGCTTTCTGTCAAGACAGGATTTTTACAGTGACTATTGAATTGCAACTCAACAGAAAACTGCATTGCTGAAATGTTTAGTTTTAAGTCTTGGTATTTTGTTTCTTCCATGCTTACGTGTATAAGTTAAAATATTGTCCAGAAGTTTTTTGTGTAGACTTGTGGAGTCACTCCTGGAGTCCTAAAGTAGCATCATGTAGTTTTCTTTAAGTATGCTTTTGTTATAGCAGCCTTTTTGTCATTGTTGACAAGATGGTTCAAATGCCGCAAGAATTAGGCGCAACATGCAGCAAACTGATATTTTCTGTTTGGGCTATTGGTATTTTAGTGTGAGACCTGGTTTGCAGAATCCCTGAGTCATTGTGTCATTGGATTTTCTTTCATATTGCATGCATCGGGCAGTGATAGATCTCGCGTGTTCTTTAGTTTTACTGGGTGAATGTTTATTTTTAAGAGATACTATAGGTAACGGTTTCTTAATGTGTTTATGTCACTCACTTCATCGTGGTCATGAGAAAATCAGGGATGTGCTTTAGGTGGAACTCAGCTCTAAAATACTAGACCTTTTAGATCCACTAAATGTTGTTCTCGATACTGCATTTAGGGAGTATGTGAACTACAGTCTAGTAGTGTTGCTTCAGCAACACTGGAGCAGTTTGTGGACAGCTTTTTCCTGGTAAAAATGCAGCACAGATTGCCAGTGACAAATTCTGCATAACAACCAGCTGCCCTCCTTCCTTTAATTTCTGTTGTTGCTACAAAGCCCTGGGACTAGTCTATCTGAGCCTATTAGTTTGCTCATAATGGTGCTGCTGTTAATGGCTGTAGGGGACAGGTACGTATTTTATTTCTGAATAAATGAAATGACATTGTCTTTGATGTCTTTTCAATGTCTTTAAATTGACAGTACTCACAGGAGAAAAATAGACAGTATTAAATGGAAAAATGGGCCACCCTGTCTGTTGAGATGAGCTTTAAGTACGGCACTTCTCAGCTAGCCCAATGCCTGCATCTCTACCCACAGTACCTCCTCTGTTGCTTCTTGTGACAGGCTAGATGGGCAGTCTCTTGCATAAAGCGCAAACACGTGTGCGCGTGTGCTTCTGTCCAGAAAGGCCACCTGCCACCTATAGCCACAAAGTTCTGTCTGTGATAAAGATTTTGTCCAGTGATGAGCGAAGTCTGGCTAGCACTCCTCTGCATGCTGAAGAAAACCCAATCATTTCATAGCTGGAAGTCGTCTCCTGTACTGTCTCTGTAGGGTATCCAGGGTCTGTATTTTTGTGGAGTACAGTACAAATTTAGCCTTTGTAAATCATGCCAGAATTATTAGTTTATCTGACTGGTATAAGTCAAGTCCCTTTTCTTATTTAAGTGTGTGAGCTGAGATTTTTAGTAGCATGGTTGAGGTCAGCACTGACTTCTTGTAGGAAGAAAGGTAAGTTGATATAATCGGTATTTTCAATACCTGGCAGGATTTCAACCAGGGTTGTTGGTCAGTTCCATGAAATAGGCCTGCTGGAGATTGTGTGAAATGCGTTGGCTGTTTCTGTGGTGAGGTTGACTGTATGACCCGATACAAGTAATTTTAAGCAAAGGGTTGTTTGATTAGGGAACGCTTGTTTAAAGGAAAAAAAATTGTATTATGAGAGTTCAACCCTGTGTTGAACGTGCCAGTGCGTTAAATTGAATTTCATAACTCTATGTGTGTGTGATAATTATGAGCAAACTACCATTCTTCAGAGTAGTTTTTGACAAAAGGGTAATGACCTTAACTCAGTACAGAACATTTAGGCTGTTCTCTATTGACAGAAAATCAATTAGAATCTTTAATTATTTTTGTGCAGCTTCTTAGTGCTGATGTGTGCAACAAAACTAGGTGGTGTACTGGATCGTGTAGTACCATGATGCCTTCACGGCAACGGTAAGCGTTAGAGTTGGACAAACTCGTGCATGTATCTTGGGAGAGTTTGACCTGCAAATGGCAATTGTAGCCAAAGTCCAGAAGTGTAAGGATCTCTGGGGTAATAGACTATGGTTGAAAGCGGCGTCTCCATCTCCTGTCTGGTGCAAACCCAAGTGGACGGAGGGCAAGACAGCCCCGAGCGATGCCTGGGTACCAGTACAGCCCTTGGGGCGCTGCCCCACAAGGACACTTGTGGCCCCGACCAGCCCTGGGGAGCCAAAAGGGTGTGCGTGTAGATACAGACAGCAGTAGGTATCTATAACTGCTCTTGTTCTTTCTGGCCTTGAAGAGTGAAAATATAGCTTGGCTGGGCTGAGATGGCTTTTTCTTTTCTTAGAGTAACAATTGCTGTAACAGTAGCAGTGCTTGTAAATCTGTTATCATTGCACAAATCTACTCCTGCAGTTTCAACAGCTGTTTTATGTAAATTGTGTTGTAAAACTTTACTGTTAAAAATAATTTTCATTGGTTATTATTCTCCATGGGGATCTTGCTGCTTTCTCACAGAAGAAGAATGGGAGTGTAGAGGAGAGTTTAGGAGAAACTAGGCTCAAAGTGGTTTGGTTGGTTTTTTGTGGTTTTTTTTTTTTTTTCTTTACAGTAATGTAGCTGTACCTTCTTTTTCTGTATCTCCATCACCAGTGTTTTTCTGACCCTAAAAATGGGGCCAGGGAGCTAAGTTTCTAATATGGCAAAGCTCATTTCAAATCTATGTATGTTACTTTGTGCTGTCATTGATGATTGACTACCCTACAAACAGTTATGGTTTAAAAATTGTATCTTTGTCCTGCTTTAAATGCCATCTATACCTACTATATCCTCTCTTCTGTAGCTCATCTTTTCTGGGTGGAATGACCGCATATGAATTGAATTCTCTTGAGTTCTGAAATGGTATTATCACATTTTCAATTTTCTTCTTGTGTTTTATTCAATCAGGCCAATTCCTTTTTTCTTTTCATTGCCATTTTATCTGATAAGCAAATTATAGCAGGTGAGGTCATTGATTTCAAAGTACAGTGCTATAACCAACGCACATGCCACAGCAAAGGCTGCACCTGTAGAAGTGCAGGAGACGCAGTGCCTGCTCACAGGTTGGCTTCCAAAATATGAATTGTTTATTGATCAGCTCTAAATCCTGACAGAGTAGCAAGTAAATTTATAATACTTTCATGATAAGAAAATGGCTTATATACTGATCCTATAGTTTCACTCCTTGCAGCATCCCTCACCCCCTGCCCTTGGTGGTTTTTTGTTTGTTTTTGGTTTGGTTTGGTTTTTTAATTTTCTTGTTCAGAACCCAGGTTTCAAGACTATTTTTTCACCTTCAAAATCTGGAGTCCAAGACTAAGGGTAGCAGGAGATGTAATGCTGGGGAGGGGGAGGCAAGGCAGGGCAGAAATAATTTGGTTCATACAAGATGCATTTTTGCCATATTTTAGGGCAACTTTTGAATCTGCTGTCGTGTCCAGAAGCAAGCATTTTTATCATGCTGTTACTATTACCCAGTTGTCAGTACCAACTCTTTCAGTTTAGAAGCTTGGTAGTTTTCAGTGCATGTGCAGTTTGGTATCATTAAAGCTGAGTTACTTTTAAAATATTTGCTCTTTTTACTTCCTTTTAAATTGTAACATGAAATAATTTCCTATTAGCCCTTGCACAAGTGTCTGAGGTGAGAATAAGAAGTGCTATAAAGGCTGAGAAATGCTGTAGTTAAATAACAGGTGTTTATAATGACCATGACTTACGGGTTTAATTTGGCAGACTCTGGGTTAATGAGCTGCAAAATGTCACTTCAGTCAATACTGAGAAGATAATCAGTCTTTGGTTTGATTTTTTTTTTAATTTTGTTTAAATCCATGTCTGTCATATTTTCAGCTAAATAGTGAGAATTTGGTATATGCAGAGGCTCAAGATTATATATATATGTGTGTGTATATATATATATATAGGTATAAACAATTACACAGTCCTGAAATAATTTTAACATTAACATGAACGCCCGGATTGTGCATTTGGCTTGTATTAGTGACACGTATTATAAATGTTTCTACTTTCAATTAAAAGAACACTTTCAGAGTTTCAGATTTAATTAAAAAAAACCAAAACAAACATGAAACTGAGATACATTTGCCTTTATGTAACTAATGTGTAGCTGTTAGTAACCTGTAGTTATTATCAACTAGTCAGTACTGGTTATTTTGTAAGCATCATGTTAGGCTATAGTAGTGAAGTACAGACAATCAAAGGGCAGCAACCACCCATGCATCATTATGAGTGCATAATTAGCCTCAAGCGAGCAAGTGCAAGTTGGAGTTGGAATTCTGTTTTCATCGTTGGTGCTGATTTGCCATTTTCTTGAATCTGCTAATCTGAGAATCAATTTAATTTACAATTCTGGATTCAGTATTTTCTCCTGTTTTGTAACCTTCAACTTCAATATTTCTTTAAAAAACCCACAGATTTTCTATATAAAGTAAGATGTATAGAAAATTCTGGGAGCATAGTATATATTTTAAAATGAAGTTGTTCTTTTTGCTAGCGATATTTTGGAATCCAAAAAAATTAAGGAAGACCTAATGGAAAGAGAAGAATGTTAGAATGACATACTGGCAATAATACCTCATACTGCTTATATGAGTTTGAGGGTAATAAAAAACCCTAGAAAGCACTCTTGAGGAATTGAATAATCATAATTTTTTGCTAGGTCAAAGGCTTAGATTTTCCCCCGCTCTATCTCCCAGAGCTGTTTCTGCATCTCTCTCTCCTAATAGGTATTTATGGATATTCTGTTTCTTATTTTCTCATGATTGCAATATAGAAGTTCGGTGATGTGACACCAGTGTGGAGCTATGTTGTCCTCTAAATACCAGCACATTTCAAGATGTGTGACTGAAACATGGGAAGTAAGCTTAAAAGCTGCTTATTTAAGTTTTCCATGGGATTGCATCTGAACGGGCTCTTACGAGTCTCGGCACCTTTTTAGAGTCTCCCTTATGTAACTGCTTTAGTAACTGGATCAAATAATTGCGTTTTCTTTAAAAGTATATTTCAAAGTTTTATGGAGGGTTAATTGCAGAAATTTTATTGTTAGAGAGTACTGTGGCCACCTTTGAAAAGGATGGTGTTCTGATTATAATGTCATTAAATCTGAAATAATGAAATCACAGTCTGAGGTAAGTAAAACCTTCTTTTACAACTCAATAAATTAGTTTAAGTATTGTTGCATAAGTTTGATTTCCACTAATCATCAGCTGAGGTGCCATATTGGCAGGGAAGATATGCTTATTGCTCCTTTTCTGAAAATGAAACTCCACAAAGCAGGAATAAGACACCCATTTTTGGTGAACTTATAACTACACATGCATGCAAGTGTAAGCAGATTAGCAAATCACCTATAGAATATATTATATTTCTTAATGAGTACTTCTTTAGTAAATTTGTGTTCAGTCATGTTATAGACCTTAGGGATCACTTAGTATTTTTATTAATTGCCAACTTTTAAAAACCATTCATTCAGTCCCGCAATCATTAAAACTGTTAAGCAAAGTATATTTGTGATTGTGAATAGAAATTTCACTAATGAAGCCATCTAATGTAAAGGATATGCAAAGGTAGCAAGTTTCAGATAACATGTCCTTTTATGATCCCACGGCTTTGGTGCTTTTAATCGTGAAATGGGTCAGAAGAAAAGGAGCAAATCAGTCTCTTAGGAAATCTGTTTTAAATCATGAACTTCGTGTACTTTATGAAATAAAGAGTTTAAAGTAAGTACCACATTGAATGCATCAAAATGGCACACAAGTGATTTAAAAGACCTTCAGTTGTTTCATTTCCTCTTTTTATCCTTTAATAGACCATTTATGTGTCTTGCACTACTTATTATCCAAAGGATGGCTTCCTCATAGTAATATAATGCTTGTTTAACAGGAAATTGAATGTAACTTATCAAAATGTAGACCTATGCTAACATTTATTAACTGTGCTATGCGGACAGTTTGAAAGCTTTTAATGTTATTTTTGCAGAGATGTGCTGTCCTCATCCAACATTCGTGAAGATTTTATATAATAAAATTCAGAAGTGCAAAAAGATGACATTGTGGTAATGCTTTCTATTTTTTCCTGCATTCCATTTGAACAGTTAAGCATACAGAATCACTCGTCACAAAGCTTGTTATCAAAAGTACTTTCGTTATGCAAGGAGTAGTAGGAATATAAGTTACTATAGCTGAACAGTATGTGTACAAGAGCCTCACTGATTCCCATTTGAGTGGGAAAACCCAGTAAATTCGAATGACTGAATTTTGGGGGCTGGTAAGGAGGTGGACACAGCAACAAACAATAGTATGTGTGGTACTGTCCTCGTTTCACTTACGGACAGGCAGTGGTCTCAGTAATACAGCAGTACCTAATTATAGTGGGTGCATCTTTTATGTTCCTGGACTAGCTATTCATGTTACCCTTTAGGAAACTGGTTCGTGCAAGTGTGAGGAGCCTGCATGTACCTGTTAGATCTTGGTCTCTGAAAGAGTGGATGGGGAGAATTGAGTCTAAGCTCTGCATTAATTAAAGCATAGTAACATGGACAAGGTAGCGAGACGGATTTACCTAGAGTCAGTGCAGGACGCTCCTTTTTTGGAACTGCTCCAGTGATTCTGTAAGGAGATAATGTATATCCCATATTTAGTGTCTAGCACTTCTTCATACAAATATTTAAAACTTGTATTTCCTAAACTAATAAAATTTGAGGGCCATATGTGATACCCTATTTAAGCATTCCATGTATTACAGCTTTGTTAAGAAGAGAGTAAAATTTATCATTGAATGCGTATCTGAATTTTAAGGCGTAACAACTAGGGAATTGTGGTTTGGAAACATTCTGTTTTTCTTGATTACTAGAATGAAATATTTTATTTCAGGGTGCTTTTAATGTTGTTTTTAGCCCATTAAGTAGATAGCCTGTTTTAAGCATAGAGAAATAATAGAAGAGCAGATGTGCATGCAATAAAATTAATAATGCTTACCTGTGTAAGAAAATAACACTGTTTATCATCTTCCATTTCATCCGGTTTATGTAGTAGACGTGTTTATTGCTATCAAAAGGCCCTCTGTTGTGGCCAGGGTGATGTTATTGAATCACAGAATAATTTAGGCTAGCAAGGACTGTGAGAGGTTGTCCAGTCCAACCTGTTCTAGAAGATCTAGTTTTAAAGTTAAATCAGATTGCTCAGCCTCCTTCTTTACAAAACGCACATAAAAGGACTTAAAAATGAGCTCTGACATATCAAAGTCACCTCCAGTGAGGAGACTGGAAATTGTACTGTCTACAGATTATCAGAAGTTTTATATTACATTGCTTAGTGAATACAAAAATAAAATCGCAGTGCCTGGCACTAACTATGCATAAATATGCACCTTGCTGTTGGGTATACTCTAGTATGAAATGTAAGTAGTTTTGTGACCATGAAGTGTAACTATTATAGTATTTCATATTAGAAAATATTAAAAGCTCATCAGAAGATTTCCAATATGGGTTTCTTTCCCCAATACGGGATTCAAGTACATTTGCGTCAGAGGTCACCTAGGCAAACTGGATCCTTGCAAATCCATGGGCCCCGATGGGATGCACCCAAGAGTGCTGAAGGAGCTGGTGGGTGTTCTTGCTGAGCCACTCTCCATCATCTTTGAGAGGTCATGGAGGACAGGAGGGTGCCTGAAGACTGGAGGAAAGCAAATGTCACTCCAATCTTCATAAAGGGCAAGAAGGAGGACCCAGGAAACTACAGGCCAGTCAGCCTCACCTCCATCCAAGGAAAGATGATGGAGCGGCTCATTCTGGAGGTCATCTCCAGGCATGTGGAGGAAAAGAAGGTTATCAGAAGCAGTCAACATGGATTCACCAAGGGGAGATCATGCTTGACCAACCTGATAGCCTTCTGTGATGGGGTGACTGGCTGGGTCGACAAAGGCAGGCAGTGGATGTTGTTTACCTTGACTTCAGCAAGGCATTCGACACTGTCTCCCATAACATCCTCATAGCCAAGCTAAGGAAGTGTGGGTTGGATGAGAGGACAGTGAGGTGGATTGAGAACTGGCTCAACAACAGGATCCAGAGAGTTGTCATCAACGGGGCAGAGTCTGGCTGGAATCCGGTGACTAGTGGAGTCCCCCAAGGGTCTGTGCTGGGTCCAGTCCTGTTCAATACATTCATCAGTGACCTGGATGAAGGGATGGAGTGCAGCCTCAGCAAGGTCGCCGATGGCACCGAGCTGGGAGGAGCAGCTGATACGCCAGAAGGCTGTGCTGCCATCCAGCGA
>VZTV01030741.1:33074-47244 GCA_013400875.1 Anhinga rufa
CCCCCAGTGCCAGAAGGACAGGGAGCTGCTGGAGCAAGGCCAGCGCAGAGCCACAAGGATGCTCAGGGGACTGGAGCATCTCCCTGGTGAGGAAAGGCTGAGAGACCTGGGCTTGTTCAGCCTGGAGAAGAGAAGGCTGAGGGGGATCTCCTCAGTGCTTATCAGTATCTGAAGGGCGGGTGTCAGGAGGGTGGGACTGGGCTCTTCTCAGCGGTGCCCGACGACAGGACAAGGGGCAACGGGCACAAGCTGGAACACGGGAAGTTCCACTGAAATCTGAGGCAAAACCCCTTTGCAGTGCGGGTGCCAGAGCAGTGGCCCAGGCTGCCCAGAGAGGCTGTGGAGTCTCCTTCCCTGGAGCCATTCCCACCCCGCCTGGACACGGTCCTGTGCCCCTGCTCTGGGTGTGCTGCTCACGCAGGGGGGTTGGATGAGATGATCTCTTGAGGTCCCTTTTCCAACCCCTGATCAGTGTAGTATTTCTGGCATAAGTGATATATTGAAAATAGAATTAGGAAGACATTGTAGTAAAAGGAAAAAAAAAATCAGTTCTCAGCAGTTTTATATCATTTCATCAAAATAAGAGATTCTGGTACATGTAACTGTCTCATGAGCAATCCTGCCAACTTGTGCAAGGTTAAGAAGATACTCACTAGTGTCTTTTTGTGGGGCATTTCACAAGCGTTAACTGAGAATGAAAGCATTACTTTCAGAGACGTGAAGATGAGACACCATTAGATGATTTTCTTGAATTCCCATGTGAAAGCTGTGGTTCACATATAGCAGCAATAAGCAGCTGTTGGCATTTACTGACAGAATGTGCAGTCCATTGCTTTGCTAACTGCTGCTCACGTAACCTATGTGTGACAGTTCCTATGGGTCTCTACAAGTAGAGTGTGAAATCAGATTTGGAAAACTGTTGATTGTCAAGCATGCACAGTAACCTTTCTTTTTCTAGACTCCATCTATGGTTTAAATGTTCTAATGCATCAAGTGTTTTAAGGTATTCTTGGAATATTTTCTTAAGAACTCTTGAAGACTTAAGTCTGAGATCTCTTTTCCTACCGCAGGATCAACCGACTGCTGACTGCTAGTGGAGACAGAGGTGCCAGTTTGAGTATTAGCCACTGAAACATTTAATGGCTGGCTGCTTTTTGCAAGGTTAGCTAAAACTATTTGAAGTTAGCTATGTACTACCCAAGGCACAGTAATTAATACAACCCCATAAGTGCATATGATGGGAAAAGAATTGTGCAGAGCTCTGAACTGCTGCTTTCTACCTGTTCATAAGAATAGATAGGATCAATAAAAATGAAGGATGGAAAGGTGAGAACAGTAAATGAGTTAAGTAGGAAACCCAAGACAGAACAGAATTTTACATTTGAAGGTGCTTATAATACCCTCTTTTCAGCAAGACCATAATGAAAATCAGTACAAAGGGCAAAAGTCCTTCTCAAAGTGGGATGAATATTAAAAAGTATAGAGGAAGAAAGAGAGAGTTAATGACTGGCTCACACAAGTTGTTTGGGACAGAAGCTGTGTGTCTGTCAATAAATTGTTCCAGGCCTGGAACACTCAGTAAAAGGTAATAGCGATGTAGATATTATCTAGTAGTACAAAATAGATGCTCTGAGGTCACTGGAAGATCATCCTGGCAGAAAAAGTAAAATTCAACTGAAGTTTTCTGAATTAGAAAAACCTACAGGTAAGGTTAAGTGAAGGAAGGAATAGAGCTCTTAGAAGCTATTGAAGCTTCACTGCTTTGCTTTAATTAAGAGACAATTGGATTTAATGTTTGTAGGAACGGGATAGGATAACTGAAGCACTTGTTACAAAGGACGGAGTCCATGACCCAAGAAATAACTTTAATTTCTTTAGCCTTTACCTCAATATGTGCTGAAAGAGAGCCAGATATTAGATGTCAGGAACTGCTTATAAAGGAATATCACCCTTGTGTTGGGTAAATCTGTGGTTTCTCTTGGGTACCTGTTGATAACTCACAAAGCTAGGGTAGAAGGCCAGCCATTTTGAAGTGTAGTTGAGTTTGGATGTGTCGGTAACGAGATGTCTCTAATGAAGTACAATGATTAATTTCGTTTATATGTTTGCATGAATTGCTGATGTAGATATCTATAGGAAGCACAAAGTTCAGTGTATGGAAAGCATTCACAGGGAGGTATCCGTGGTGCCTTCCTGGATAAGAAAGAGGACTTAAAATGTAAATTATTAATAATTTACGAACAGCTCAGTCAAGCACAGCTCTCGTTTGCATCTCTGCTGCCGACAAGGTATTTGCAGTTTCAGGTGAAGAAAAGGTGATCAGAAAGCCACCAGGAGCGAGTATATTCCTCAAGAGTACTAGGAGGTATTTTACCTAAGCTGCACAGGCTGGTTCTGCAAGCTGCTAAGCTGAAGGTTTGTGTGGAGGGAGGCGCCTTTGGGTGAGCATGGAGGGCATCCTGGAAACAGCAGGGCAGGAGAAAGGTTCCCTGTGCACAGGGGGCGGGGGTTGTAATGACATTGTTATTTCTCTATTCGATTCAGAAATGCTATGTATAAAATTAAACCTGTTAACCAAATACAGTATCATTGAAGGCAGGATAGAAACCTTTGTTGTATCCCAAGGTGTCTAAGTAGTTGGCAAATACAGATGTGTAATTTACTATCAGTTGTGCTTAGAAAAAGGAAATATATGGTTAATCTAAAGAGGGGTTTTCTGAAACAATATTTTTTTTACAGTTGAGGAGGAAAATGATGAACACCTTACTTTAGAGCAAAAAGTTAAAAATATCTACTTCCCCTGCCCCCCAACCCTTCTTTTTGTCTGCAGCCTTTTTAAGCATACCAGCCATGCAATTAATTGGAGCTCACTAGGAGCCTGTAATGAAAAGTCTAACATCGTGTAGCTGCTTTCATTAATAATGTCATTGTCTTTTGTCAACTTTAATAGCAATTGGGTTTATCCAGCTGGAAAAAGTTAGACAAAGACAGATAGACAGGCAAGTCTGTTTACTGTCAATTGACTTAAAAAGAAATGCAGCTTTGCTTTTTAAATACATCAAACCTGACGTTTTATTCACTTTTTGGGTTTGCTTTAAGAACTTTGTGTGTGGATGCTGTCAGAAGTTTGACTAATGGAATAAAGAGGTAGTTGAGGAGGACAGTGGTTGTCACTTAATGGGAGCTACCATTTGTCTCTTGCTGTAAATATAAATATTTTTGGCAACCCAAAAGAGCTAGAAATTGAAGGGAAAATTGGAATCACCATTAGTATTTGGTGAAAGTTTTAAGCAAGCATTGTATATTTTTTTTAATTGGGTTAACCTTTCTGTAAAATATATATTTCCAACAGGACTCTGAACTACATACTGTTAATTAGTGTATTAGTATGGTTCTAATTTCATAGCCATGAAGTGCTAAATAATGTCAACGTACATGTCAATGCATCCCTTGACAATCAAAACTTCCCAGTGAAGCGTGTTTATGAGTTACTGGTGGATGAGGAATGCTGGTTAAGCACTGATCGCTGGAGCAAAAACAATCTGTCATTATTATGCCACAAGCAGACGTGTTATTGGAAGTCCTAGTTACCTTTATTTCCTCATGCTGAAATTGTACTGTAAGTTATCTTAACATTAATTATTTAATAATATGTTACTGAAAAAAATACTCTGCAATCATCCTGTGTTTCATCATTGTGGGTTTGTGCTTCATTAAATAGTAATTGGCTGGAAGTAAATGATCATCAGGTGTCAATCTCCACTAGAAGCATTGGTTTGCTATTCACGGCCAGATTAGAAAGCGATTGGAAATTATTTTCATAATTTCTTCATTCTTCTGGTTTATAGCAGACTGATTAAGTTAAATGATATCCATTTAATAGCAGTGTTTAGTTATAATCTGAAAAGTAACAAGGGAGTGATTGCTTTATTGATGGCCACAGTGCGGTGGCTAGGATAGCAGTGTTCGTGGAAACAAAAACACGATTCTGTTTCCCGACGTTCAACGTTTTACGTAAGCGATGTTGATATACGGGATGGGGGAGAACACATACTGTGCTCTTCTCTGGTGGTGGTGAGCAATTTCAACTCTTCAAAGGGAGAGAAGATTCTTGAAAGAAGCGTGCCTTATGTAAGAGGATTTAGTCTATTCAGGGTGAGCTTGTATGGCACAGTTTCTCAGTAGGCAGGAGAGGGAGATACCAGTGATCTGAATAATCACAATAGTGTCTGGTCAAAATCAATGCTAATTTAACAGTGATGGGGATCTGGAGGTGGACACACTGATGGACCCAAATTATTTTGAGGTAAAGCAGTGGAATGTGTACCAAGGGAATGATTAAGTAAAATAGCTCATGATGGGATCTTGTCCCCAGTAGTATCCAGAAAGGCACATCCCCTGAATGGTGAATTTTAACTCCTTGAGGCCAAGGAAGTGCTCCTGACACATTTCATTACCTACCTTTAGATAGAGCCCTGCATTCTTAGGAAAATGGTGGGTTTATTGTTAGTTTAAAAAAAATTGTTGTAATTTTCTTTTGGAAAGGCATTATACCAAGAATTCTTAGATGATTAATTCTGTCAAGATACCTATTTCTAGGGGGAGAGGTGGAAAGTGGGAGGTGATATTTGGCATCCAAGTTGTCGTGGTTTAGCCCCAGTCAGCAGCCAAGCCCCACGCAGCCGCTCGCACACTCCCCCCTGGTGGGATGGGGGAGAGAATCAGAAGAGTAAAAGTGAGGAAGCTCATGGGTTGAGATAAAGACAGTTTAATAGGGAAAGAAAGAGCCGCGCACGCAAGCAAAGCAAACCAAGGCATTCATTCACTGCTTCCCAGGGGCAGGCGGGTGTTCAGCCATCTCCAGGAGAGCAGGGCTCCATCACGCGTAACGGTGACTGGGGAAGACAAACGCCATCACTCCCAATGTCTCCCACTTCCTTCTTCTTCCCCCAGCTTTATATACCGAGCATGACCCCATATGGTGTGGGACATCCCTTGGGTCAGTTGGGGTCAGCTGTCCCAGCCGTGTCCCCTCCCAGCTTCCCGTGCCCCCGGCACAGCACGGGGAGCTGAAACAGTCCCTGACTGGTGTAAGCGCTGCTGAGCAACAACTAAAACATATCCGCATTATCACCACTGCCCCAGCACAAATCCAGAACACAGCCCCATACTGGCTACTGCGAAGAAAATTAACTCTATCCCAGCTGAAACTGAGTCTTTCTGAAACTCTCTTGTTCCAGTAGTAAGCATTCCTGTTAAATGGAAATTGGGTCTGAGTTGTTGATATTCTGCAATTATTCACCAGCTAGGTGTATGAATTCTTGAGAATTGGTTGTCGTTTAGTAGTGGTTAGTTCTCTTAGGAGAATAAAATTACTGTGCTTTTGAGATTGCTTCTTTTAAAGTAAGTCCAAACTGAAGAAAACCAAAGCCAGCTGTTTTGGCCTAAGATGAGTACCCTGAAGTGTGTTTTAGCATTAAGTGCAAATACCTTGCAACACTGAAGATTTGTTCAGATGTCGGTACCTTTGCAGGCAGGAGCTCTTAATCACTGCACATAGAGTAGCATGTCTGACTTTTTCCTCTAGCAGTACTGGAGGTCTGATACATGTTTATGGAGGAAAGGTGAGGCAAAGCTGGGCTGTGTAGTGTACAATTTGGCATTAATTAGGATGATCTCCAGGCATTTTTGAGTCGTGCAGTATACAGGATAGCCAGGAACTGTGAAGGCTTGTTGGTCTCTTGCTTACTGGGCAGATGTTTTGTGCATTTAAGGATGGGGTTGAGCTTCCTTATCAAAACTTGGTAGTTCTACAGTGCCTGGACAGAATTAACTGCCTTGCTTTTTGCATTCATAGTTAGGCAAGAATCGACTTGAAATCAGCGCAACTTCTCTATTATGAGTGCTGTTGTGCTCCCACTGGTTATAAGTTCAGTCTTCAGTGGCTTTTCTTTATCCTATAATTCACTTGGGTTTGGGTGTGTAATGTGTGAAATTGGTAGAGAGAGTAACAGATTCTTGTCTGTGGAGCTCTGACAACTGTCACTGTAGTATCTGTAAGTAGAGATTATTCTCAGTTCAAAATACGCAGATGATCACTATCCAATATTACTTTCCAAAAGGGCACGCTGGCAACTGACAACATTTTATTCTTGCTCACTGAATAATTTTAAACATGTTGTAGTAACAAAATTAATGTTTATTAATAGTACGTCAAGTGAAATGGCACTGACTACGAAGCAATAGGGACTGCGAGATGTTAACTCCACTGGAGTATAAAAAGCTGGCTGCCTTGTATTAATATGTACTGGGAGGAATACCAAACAAATGAAAAGATTTAACCCAGTGGAGATGTGCAGTAGAGATAAAATCTGAAAGAACTGATGAAATTAATGTCTGTCTTGAAACGGATTTTTATTATTCATTTTTTTTAGGATTACTTAGCTTTAGGATGGCACTAAGGGAGGGGTGTCTCAGCTCCCAAAGCATATGGTGGTAGATATACTTTTGTCTTGGCATTGATTTGTTTTTTTCATATAGTATGTTGCCTATAGTAAATGCAAAATGGATTTGAAAAATAGCGTAATGACCAAGTTTTGGAAAAACAAAAACTTATACGCTCATTTTCTTGCTTAAGAGTTAAGGAGTATATACTAAATTCTGAGAATTGTGTGCTATCCAGAGTACCTCATTGGAAAATCCCTCGTTTTCATCCAAACAGGTGAATGGTGAGCAGATCTTAAACTTTACAGTCTTGACATTCATCCTTGTTATCTAGTACTGCTCTTAAGAAAAACAGTGAAAATAATAGGCTGTTATGGTTAAGAACAACCCAATCAAAGTTTTTCTTTGATACTGCTCTCAGAGAAGGTATTGGAAAGAGTTAGGTATTGGAAAGAGAAGGTATTGGAAAGAGTTAGGACCAAAGATTATCCATGTGTGGCCTTTCTGCAGGAATTTGCTTTTGGCGGTTCTTGTGCAATGCAAACTGTTTCACTTGCTTCAAAACACACGCTCTGTATTTAGTTGATGCCCAGTTCTAAGGCCATGACATGCAGAGAGGTAAGCACTCAGTGGGGGTGAATGCCAGCTGAAGCTGGGTTTGAATATTCTGCGATGGTGAGTATTTTGTCATAGTCGGGTCCCATGGTTCCTCACTTGGACACTTTTAAATCTTTTTGCGACTGTTTTAAAATCTAAATTGTTTCGCTCATGTGATTGTTGGGCTGAGAAGATTAATTACTGGTTTTGAGGGACTTAAATGCTGTCAGTAAAAAGCACTGTAAAAAAAAAAGACACACCCCCCCCCAACTGAAGACATTAATTTTGTTTTCACTGTTTATTAATATGACCTAATAATAATAACAGTAGTAACTTGCATGCCTTTCAGCACAAGGCCGCAGATTAAATACTGATTAATCGCTTGACGATTGAGCAATGTCCACCCTGAAGAACCATGTGGTTGTGTTACTGAAAACTATATAAAGCTATAATATTACATACCTAAAACTCGAAAGGGGATTGTGGGCACATTTAGCTTTTGATGCTCAATTTTGCCACTTTAGTAATTTCAATTGAAGATTGTTTTGATTTCAATTTTTGCCTTTTTTTCTTTGCACCGTGCAATATGAATCTCATTCTACTTGTAGATTTCACAGCACGATGGCATGGTGCTAGAAAATGGGAGTAAAAGAAAGAGCAGAGAACAGTTAGGTATTATGCACAGATGTATGTTTTCTCAACAGCTTTCTAAATGAAATGTATGAATGCATAGATAATAGGAGTCTCTTCTAAGGATTGTTGGGTTTTTTTTTTCCTTGGACCTTGATGACTTTTTGATGTATTATCGAGATGGGTTGTGTTTAATATGAAAGAGTGTGGCTGCTGTTCGCGACTGGACTCCATACAAACTATCCATTGACATTTCGTTCTCTGCACTATATAAAAATACGCTGACAGCACCTGTATTGCTTTTATTTTTTGATGCTCACTGTGCCTAATGTATACGTTTCTAAAATTCACTTGTGAGATGTAGTATCCGGACAGCAGTGTCCCAGGCTGCTGATGGACAAATGTTGTGGGTATGAAGGTATACTTGTGGTGATACTTAGAACACCCTTTTAAGCAAAAATCCCCATGCATGGCATGTGTGACCAAACTGATTTAGTTCTGAGTGTTCCTGCATAATAACACACTTCCAAATTACTTAAAGGGTGTAGTGAATGATCCAGAGGTGCACTGAACAGCTCAAAGTAATTGTTGTAATTGTAGCTACTGATCCATGGCATTTATTGATGTACTTTGTTTGCTGATTTTTTTCCTCATATCAGTTGCTCTGGGTGATGCATCAACTACCCGAATTCAGAGCTGCCCACTAAAAATTATTTGGTTGTTGTTTTCTTTGGGGGGGATGGCAAAAATAATTTCTATAGCAAAAGTAGAAAGATCTTATGCTGTGTTTCTCCTCTGATTAAGCATTTTATCAGCTTTTTAGCTACATCTTTATACAAGACGTTTAACAAACAAGTGAAAATACTTTACTACTAGTATTTTCCTAGCCACATTAACAGCTGTTCAAAGGAGATGATTAGTGCACTTCTGTTGATACTCTATAGTCTGAGCTCATCAGTGTTCCACATTTTAATGTTTCTGACACCTTAAAGGCTGAGAATTTCAGTAAAATCAATACAGACTGAAATACCAAATCTGTCTTATTAATAAAGCAAGCTTATCACACCAGTACAATTCGTTCACCAATATATTTTTTAACATTTTGCTTTTCTCAGACCAAGAGGGAAACTGGGAAAAAATAATATTACTCTTTCAGAAAGATTTCTGAAGGTTGTTCATGTTCTTCCCTGAAATGCTTTTTAAATAGAAGGGATCTGTATCTCATATAAACAGGTGTTTAATGTGTTCAGTTCAAAGAACTATCCAGAAAGCTGGGATGGTGAGACCGTAACAGCAATAATGATGAAAATACAAGCAAGTTACTTAACTGAAACTTATAGATGCTTTTAATCTAATATTTTCCAATTTTTTTGTGAAATCCTCAAAAATATTTTAATCCTAGTTGAAAGCAAAATGGCCTAGGGGGGTGTAGGCTTTTTAAAAAATGTGGGGAGAGAGCACTAAGTGCTAGTTTAGACTTTTATTTATGGATACAGCAGATCTTTCTTTTATAAGGTTGCACGGTAAGGCTCTATCATCTATCGTTTTCCACTTAAGAAAGCAGGATCAGACCTTCAGTGTAGATTCACACTCCCAGCAGTTTTCTTATTTTTCACATCATTAGGAAAAAGAGTGGGTGAGATTAGAGATCTTTTAGCCTTTGGAGAAAAGGCTTAGGTGATGTTACACTTGGTCTGTCCTCCTTCTCTTCCCATAACCACTTGAATTCACAGGTCAATTCCAGCCGAATTTGAAAGGCAGACTGAAATTTCATTCATGATAAGTGGTTGACTAGAAGAACAATATACCAAATGGTTTCTCTCCTGAGGACACAGGCTGTATAGTTCAGAAATGACTCTGTCTGCTTTTTACCAGCCCCGCTGTCTCCCATGCAGGACAGGACATAAAGGGAAGTTAAGATCCTGATGGGAGTAGAGGTGCGAAGTGGACAAGGACAAAAGGGATTAATTTTACATTTTTTTCTTTGTGTCAGGTGCTCCCATTTTACTATATGTTTTTTCAACAAAGAAGAAACGTTTGTAATAACAAAAGAAACCAAAAATGAGTAGAATATTTGCTGTCTGAAATAACTCAGTTTTTTTAAATAGGTTGGATTTTAAGTCTGCTTTGACCTTTTAAAGTGGGTTTTCTTAAGCAAGGTGTTGAGTCAGACTTAGCTCCATATTTGGGATTATAGTTCAGGAATCCCGTACTTGAAGAATGGTTTTAAAAAATGATAGTTACATACTAATTATTATGCAGATAGTATGAAAGACACAAGTAATTCAGGTGTTGCTTGTCAGTAGGGATTATTGTGGATCTAGTGCATATGTAGTTTGTGCTGTAAGTAAGAGTCAAAACATATTTATGTATTCAATGTTTTCATGTCTATTAAGTTGTTAAATGAAGCATTACTGAAAAAACAAAAGCTTAAACCACTGACAAAATTTGACAGCAGATCTTTGAAAGAAAGCTAAGATTTACATTTAAGACACATGATATAGTTTATTTGCCAAAAAGAGAAGCTGTTTAACATTTTGTAACTCTTGGTCTTAAATTAACTGTTGATTTTAAGATATAACCTTAAACAAATAAGCTGTTCTTCCTCTCTCTTAAAACCAAACAATTTGGCCTTCTTGATGTACATCAATTGTGTGCTTCATTAGATGTCACTTTTTGTAGGAAAGGCTACATAAATCATGAGTGTCTTCCCCAGAAGAAATTCAAATATGAAACTTTATTGCTTTTTTATTACTAGGCACATCACAGTATTTTATTGTTTAATGAAATGTAGCAGGCTTTGCTGCAAGAAGTATAATGAATACAGCTTTTTTGCATTTAACATGATAAGGTGCCAACATTTTATTTTCAAGATACAAAGTGATTGTTTAGATTGGAGACAGAGGTAGGAATTCAACATAATGTATATATTTATATTTTTGCAGACATCTTGTAACTTTATCATGTCTTTATCTTCAGAATGATTGTTTCCAACTTTAAAAAAAAAAAAAGGAGGTGATGTTTTCAAGTAGAAAAAGACCTGTTCTAAAGTTTCCATGTAAATGGGGCATAAGACCAGCTGATTTTGACTTCCTCCACTTCCCCTGCCAAGGGAAAGTACTTCTGGTTTCCTAGACCACACAAGGTTGCCAAATAGCTTTTCCTTTTCTAAAGCTTTTAATATCTTTATTGAAGATGTATGAATAATTAATAAGATTTAAATATCAGCAGGAATCAATGCTTTGAAACTTTAAGAAATAAAATGCTTTCTACTTAAAATATGTATATAGTAACTATGCTTAGGCCTTTCCTCTTAACAACCTTAATTTGGTTTTGGTTTTTACTTTTTTCATTTGAAGAGTATGTTCTGGTCAGCTAATAGGTTTGTCAAACCCTTGTCCAAAATTCACCTCTCCGTAGTGAATTCATTGGTCACTTCTTAACTGCAGATGTTCATACTGGGGTCAATCTGAAATAGAGCACATAAACAGTATTACAAAATGCCGAAGGGATGTTGAGGATCCCATAATATTTGGAACAGCTAGCACAGACTTGAATAGCCATAGTGCTGTAACTGTTCTGTAACAAATAGTCCAGTCATACAACATTGCTGGAACGGTATTCAAAATACAAAATTATTTCTCTTAGCACTTTTAGAATTTACTTATCAGTCAGTACTTCTGACTGAATTGAACTTTCCGCTGAGAGTCCTATCTGTTAAGATTGTTCAAGGCAAAATGTCATTTGTTATGCTACTTATGTCTGCAAAATACAAATTATTATGAACTTCCTAGTGCATTTAGTAATCCTCTGCAGGTTGGTGTATGAAGTTCGCTTAATGGAAAGTTTTGGTATTAATACCTGCATGTCCTATGTATAAGAACTATAACTGCCTACAGCTGCTTACTGTAATGTGAACTTAGAGTAATAAACTTGTGTTATTTTAATTGGGAAGTTCTGACACGAGGAAGTTTAGGCATTGACTTCTAAATTGGCAATGGTTATTCTGATGAAAGAAAATTGAGAAATCGGTGCGTAGCTTATGTTGAACATTCTACGTTCTTGCATATGTTTAATAACTTGGAAAAAACCCAGGAAGTTACTGATTTAATCAAATTGAAAGTAACAGTTTAGTTGATGAAGAGGTGCTTATTTTCTGATGTGAAATCAGACTCCCTAATGAACAGAAAACTCATAGCTGGGCAGATGCTTTTCTAGAAGAACGTAGGATTGCAGCTCTGAAATGTGGGTACGCTCCCATACCTACATATATCCAGATCCGTATATCCATTTGATCTTAGAGGTCTTTTCCAACCTTAATGATTCTATGATACAGTTTGGGTTATTCTTGATACTACTTACATGAAATATTAACAATATTCTAGCCAGTTGTGTGAACTGTAGTACATTTACAGCTTGCTTTTTCTGCAGGATGTTTTTATTGCTTTATGAGATTGCTGATGGGGTTTTTTTTGCTACAGTCAATTACATTCTTTAAATAAGAAAGAAAATGCCGATGTGCTTACAGCAGGAGTAGGGTCTTTTTAAAATGTTAGCATAAAGAAAAATCTCTCTTCCTTTTTTTCTTTTTCGGTCTCCTTCTCTGTTGGCCCAAGATGCCAAGACAAAAATGCCATTTTTGTCTGCTACAAAATAAAGATCTCTTCAGGTAGAAAAAAAAGGGGAAAAACAAAGCCCTCACTGATGAGGACAATATTCTTTCAGCTTTAATTGCGTAACTATGACTTGAGAATGGAACAGACTTTCTCAGGAGCATTCAGAAGCTATTTCATCTTCTGGCCCTTTTCCAGTCTGTGTCCAGGCACGTGCAGGATAGAATAAGAGCAGTGCTGTCACCTTTCACGTAATCCAGTTAGGGGCAGACAGGGTATTAGATGTTTTCATTAAGTATATCAGAGCAGTGAGACTCAACTTCTTTACTGATGGTTTATAGTGATACTGTGTAGTTCACCTGATTAAATCATAAACCCCATAAGTATGGAGGTTATTTGAATAATTGGATATTATTTCCTCACCTCTGTTTCTGAGTGTCTTTGCTAATGGGAATACAGTTGCTCATGTATGTCTGATGTTAGTGATTGTGTCGATGATTTAAAAATATGATCACTTCCTACAGTATTTTAAATTTTATTTAATTTTGTATCTGTTCTTTGGCCTTCTGTGTAGTAGGGATGAAGAATATATAGTATTTTAGGGTTTTGTGGTACCATTTTGTATGGCTTCAGTGGTAGTGCTTCTCACCAGTTGAAGTTCATCGGTTTTGCGGAGTTATCAACGTGCAATATAAACGTAACTGTTGTTACTTTATAACTAAGCCTCTCAAGCACTGTTCTGTTTCAGTAACTCTGCAGGGAGTAATTGTCACAAAGGGGCCTTATTTCCCAGTACAACTTACAAAATAAGTGAGGTATTAGGCTGGGAAGCCTCTGGGCAAGGAGAAATTGTCATTGTTGGCTGTATTCATCTATCATGTGTACAAGGTCTCAGGCAGCTACCTTGATCGCTCTTAAGTTCTTTTGTTTGTTTGTTTTGGGGTTTTGTGTTTGTTTTTAAGTCTGAATGGTCTTTAGTGATTTGTGATTTCCTTTACGTATAACAGAATGCTGAAGGAGTTGATAAAATAGCTCTTAGATGGCAGAACCAGAATTGCCACAGGACTTTGCACTTTTTATTGCATTACTTGCTTCATTTCCTCTTTTCCTTCATATAATGCTTAACATCTACTGAGTAGGAAAAGAATGCAGAATAGGAGACATCTTCCCTTTCTTAATGTCTTAATATTTTACCTTTCTTCATTTGTAATTTTAAAACAGCACATTGGATTGAGAGTTAGGAAGTAAGAGTTAAGAAAATGCTCGGACTGTTTTGCTTTAATGCAAAATATTTGCTATAAAGCAGTTGTCAGGATCCCTGAAACATGGCGGCTTTTCCATTTGAAATTTGGAGAAGGTAACCTGTGAGCTGCTTGGCTAATTGTTGCATGTCCCTGTAATAGGTTTTCTATATTCTGCATAAAGGTCTGCTTTGTTAATTGAGACGTACTGTTTAATAAAATTAATTTAATCTAAATGTAGTAATAATTTTCTTTAAGTATGAGTGCTTATGCTTAAGTCTGTGTTTAAAACAAATTACTGCCTTTTAAAGGAAGAACCACAACCCACTAATTCGCTTTTGTAAGAAAGCTTAGTTTATCTTTTTCTTGAAGTCAAAATGTGGTTTGTAAATCTCTGCATCTCTCCCTTTGGTGAGAGTGTCCTACATTCTACTGTGGATACAATAACTATGTATTATGATCCAAACTTCAGTATCAAAGCTAGCAGGGCTGATTTGATAAAGCTTTAAACTAGATTGGAAGGAGGAAAGGGACAGTACCAGGCTAGTCAGTGATGAGCAACAGGATGGCACACCAAAGTTCGAGGAGCTGCCTGCTAGTGAGGTTCTTCAGACTGCCTTGTGTGGCGACGGGCACAATGAACTG
>VZTV01030742.1:0-35115 GCA_013400875.1 Anhinga rufa
AAAAAAATGCCTTCCAAGGGTGGATGCACACAGATGGAGATACTGGCTGTGAGTGAGGGATAGCTGAAGTCTTTGATTGAACGCAGTTGAGTGAAAAAAAAACAACAAAGAAATGTGGTGCAAAATCTCCCAAAGCCCTGAAATCATGCACAGCTCATCCAGCAGCTGTGCTCCAGGTTTGGACCTCCCAGCTGCCACACTTTTATCTTAAAAACCAAAGCAGGAATCTCAGCCATGTGAAGAACTATTTCAGTAAAAAAAATGGTGTTGTTCACATTTTCTGGTTGCTATGGTTTTTGGAGACTGTTATTCACTGCGTTCTACATATCAAATATAGACATAGCTAATTTCACCTGGAAAAGTGGTAGGATTTACTCTTCTTTTTAAAGTGAAGGTTTTGTCTCTTTGTTCTCAACCTACAGTTTCTGGGGGGCTGCTTGCTTGTTTACAGCTTTTGTGTGCATGCATGCAAAAGTGCCGCTGAATAAGATCAATAGAGAGTCTGTTGGGCTCCACTTAATAATGCTGGGGTTTAGCTGGAGTAACTTTGTAGTAACTCAGTGCCCATATCAAAGATAAAGGGTGGCGAGCCAATTTTTGGCTAAGAGCCGCTGCTTTCTCAGCAGGCAGGTTCAGCAGTTACACAGCGAGACTGATCTGACAGTGATACAAACCGCAGAGCCTGAGTTTTTGGCGCAGGGGCTGGAACGATACCAGCCGGTTCCCACAGAGGTCAGACCAGATGATGCCACGATGCCTTCTTGCTTTAGAAGTCTGCAAACCAGTGCAAGAAGAAGAGTCTTCATTTGTATTTTGAAGAGAGATGGTTTATTCAAGTGTGCATACTGTAATGGCGTTGTACTGAGTTGCATTGTCCTTGCTGGTTTGGTTGGAAATGAAATTTCCCCTTTCTTCCTTTAGTGGTACTTGGGATTTGGTGCATTTTTGAACTGTGGATATATTCAGCTTCAAAGGGATTTTGCATTTGCACATGGGAATAGCTGTCTCGTCATAATGACTGTGGCCTTAAAATTTGCCATTAACTAAAAAAAGAAGATTGTCTCATAGCTGCACGCACATTTTATGAAGACTTCTCTCTTACCCTACATGGTGTTTTTTGGGGAAAAAAAAAAATTATAACTAGGATCCAGGAGAGGCTGTGCAAGTCAGAACATGGTTTGGTTTTTTTTCTGTGTTCAGTCTCTCCTTGAGCCCAGAACAGATTATCACTAATCCAGCTGGATTCGAGCTGCAAGCTACAAGAAAAATGTATAATGGGGTACAAGTCTTACCAGGTGAGAAATGTGAGAAAAAGAGGCTGTTCCAGCGCAGAATTGCACCTGTCACTGTTGCTCCTCCTGCCTTTCTCTAAAGAGAAACTAGTGTTGCACATTTTAAATGGAAAAAATTTGGGGCAGGAGTGGAGAGGGAAACACGGTTTACTGGAGACGAAGTAGTACATACCCCTGCATGTTATCTGAACTGGAGACAGCAGTGGGGATAACAAATTCATTTCATTTTTAGTTTTGCTGAATATTCCTTTTCTCTGCTAAAAGGCACATTTTCTTTTTCCTTTGACACCTGTAGCCATTTGCTGCACCAGTGGAAATGGAGGGTAAAAATATCCCTATGATAATTCAGTAGTACTTTACACCAACTGTGCCGTCACTTTGCACAGGCATAAAATGACTAGATGAGGTACAGAAAATCAGTCTGTAAATCCATAAAAATCGTGGGTTTTCTGCATCTACTGATTTTGCATTGTCTGTATTCATTAACAGAGAGCAAAATGGATGAATTGGTGCTCAGTTCCAGGCAGCTGTTCATCTAATTTCCCCAAGCTGCACATGCTGAGGGTGTTTAGGATATTTTCACTTGCAAAGAAATAAAAAAAAAAAAACAGCTTCTGTTATCTCTTTTGCTTTCTATGTAGCTTTCTGAGGCCAGGGAGCCCACCACTGCATTTTGTGCTTCCCTGAAGCCTGGCTCTGATTGTGTGGCCACCTTTGAACAAGACTTCATACCAGAGAGTGGCTTTTGCAGAGATCCTTCCGCTTCTCCAAATGGTTCCCAGACCTCAGCCACCAACTCTTGTGTTGGGGTGTACATTTTCCATTAAGAACAGCCAGGGAGGTGCTGAGCTCCACTTGCTATGTTGGTCCTGCTGGAGCATGTGCAAAAATAGTCTCTAGGTTGACAACAGGGCATTTTTGAACTTGGAAGAGCAGTGGGAAAGCTTTGAGCGCACTGTGGCAGCATAGTAAGAGGACCGTGACTTGCATCCATCGCTTACCAAGAGGTAGAAAGGCTTGATTTATTTTGTGAGAAGCCATCGTGCTCTTCCTGCATCTTTACAAGGATGGGAAAGGCTGTGGATTAGGCAGCCTTTGGCAGGAGATCTGTAAATTCACGCATGGGTAGAAAGGATTTGGAGGAGGGTTGGGGGTGTCCCACTGCCCCAGGTGCAGCTGGAGGAAGAAGCCAAGAACCTAGGCAAAAGCCAGCTCACACTCAAGGACCTGGTGGGTGCTGAATGGAGGGTGGAAGGAAGCTGTACATGATTTCAAAAGGAAGTATTAGCCTTGCTCCTTTGGCCTAAAACACATTGGAGAGCATCGAGATGAGCAGCCCTGGCAGCAGAGCCGGGCATAAGGGGTCATCTCAGGCAGGAGACGAGGAGAGGCAGCCGGGAGAGGGGCAGGTGCTTGGATCTGCCTGGAAAACACAAATGAATAATTTGGGATACAGATGGCATGTCAGAAAGAAAGGCTGCATAGATTATTAATATGGTGGGTGGCTTTCTTGGGAAGGGGACTTCTTAAGCTGTTACTTTTCTCCCTTTCTGCAGCTCGATGCTGCTGATTACAAGAAGAGAAGAGGATTATTATATATATTAGCTATTTAGACACTAGAGATAACTCACAATGCCGAAAGCTGAACTTATCTCTGATTAAAATTTAATTGCTCCCAAGCTTCCACTAGTTACTTGCATTAAGTTTCACACCATTGGAAAGTGCTCATCAACCAGTGTTGGCTTTAACAGAATTTTGGCAGATGTTAGTGAAGTGCTGGAGGAAATCCAAACCACAAGATCTGCGGCATATCATATGTTTGAAAATTTGTTGACAGCTGAAAGAAAAATCACAAACCTGGAAATAGCAAGGACTGGACACGGATCTCTTCTCATCCAACAGCCAAAAGGTTGGATCGTCACCTGTAACACCTGGAAGACCAGCACAGGTCAAGAAGTGCTGTGTGTCAGGTATCTCGGTGAGGTGTAAAAGCAGCAGATACTATATTACTGGCTTTTAGAGTGCTTTATATGAGGAACATTGGTATCTCCAGGGAAATCTTCAGGAAAAAAAAAAAAACAACAGTCTGTTCTGAGGCAATTTAGCAAATTAGCTATGTTTTATAAAACTTAGGTTTTCATCACAGATTTTCCTTCCTCTTGAGGACATTTATTCAGAAACAGGGTCCTTGTTCACTAAGAGACTAATTTATTTCTGTTACATATTTCCTTCCTGTTGATCTCTGTCTGTGGCGTTGTAGCCTTCAGCACTGCTTAGCTTTTTGTCACCAGGATCTGGGCCTGGTGCAAGGAGAGGACAAACATAAGTAGCTAACAAGGTTTGAGAAAGCTTGATCCATTTTTTTGTAAGTATATAAAAAAAAAGCACTGAGCTTTATATTGACGTGGTGGTGTGTAGTATTATGGTAGCCCCAACAGCTGTAGCACAGTGAGACTGCAGTGGGAGAAGATGCCTCTTTTAGACAAACAGGAGCTGAATTAAAATTTAGGATGGTACCAGTACTTTTCAAAGAAATGCTTAGTTGTGTTCAAAAAGAAATACAACACACTTCATGATTTAGTGTCTGTCATGTTTTAATGCATGCAAGTATCTTGACAGTGGTTGTGGCAGGAGCTTGTATAGAAAAAAGTAAATCTCACCTTAAGCCTTTTTCAATTGAAACAGTGTTTGGTGGAGTTTGTGTGAAAGATTAAGTCTGATTCACGCCTTGTTGGGACTGAGCTGATGGGCACAGAGATAGAGCAGGACCTGCCTTGTGCTATTGCAGCATTTGATCCCTTATATATGATTTCATTTGTTCTCTAGTATATAGCAAAATGCATTTCATACTCTCTTGTCCTCTGTAATGTGACCTGGGGTCGGCAGGTCTCTGTTGCTAGGTAGATGCTGCTTGGGAGAGATGCTGGATCCCTGTGTTAATCCTGCCTCATCTTTTGGTTCTGATCTGGCTTTTTTTCATCTCCTGGGGAGGATGTGAGCAAATGAGGGTTTAAAAGTTTGGGTCTGTGGCTGGGAAATTAGTTCAGCCCATGCTAGGCTCTTAAGCATTGGCTTAAATAACCTTAAGCCTAGGCTTAAAAGCAGTACTGAATTAGGGACTATATGCTGCCATGCACTGCACTACCAGGTTAACAAGTTTAGTCTGTGGTAGTCTGTTTCCTTAATGTATGTCTTTTATTATTGCTAAAAATTAATACAATTTTTATAGAAAAAAGGCAAATCAAAATACTTCAAAAAGTATCAATCCCTTTCAGTTCCAGATGCAAAATCCATCAGTGCTCCATTTCACATAGGACTTTCTGAAGATTTATAGAGTATATTGTGCAAAGCAATTCAGAAATACACGGATAGAAATGGTCTTTCCAGCAGTGAAACTTGTTCAAAAGCTGATAAGAAAGGAAATATTTTTTTTTCAAACACCAAAGGCAATCGATTTGAAACTTGAACATTAACGCAGGAGGAAGAAGGTACAGATAGGCTGTCACAGGGCTTTTTGCCAGTGAGTGGGGAGAAATAGGGCAGCACAGGCTCTCTTCAGGTTTTTCAAGGCAAATCTGAAGCAGATGTTCCTTAGCCCCGAGACATTGCTCTAACCATGAGTGCTAATCTAACCTGACCATAATAAAGGCTGGCCCTGCTTCTAATTCTGTCTGGCAAATGCAAAGAGACGTGTACAGAGGTAGCAAACCATGGGAGGGATTTCAGCCATCTTGAGCTATTTAAAGTGTGATGGGCTAAACCATCCATTGGGTTACCTCTGCCATCGAGGGAGAGGGGCACCTCCAGATTGAGATTTGGAAGAGCACATGCCAAAATAGAGCATCATGTAGATTTGTGACAAGGATGTTTGTGGTTTACTGGAAATTATAGGTATTTGAGGTGTGATGTAAATATAGCAGTCAGTGCCCGGCACGGTGCATTCAGGATTTCCCAATTAGCTTGAGTGAAATGGGGGCTGCCATCTTTTAGAGTTTTTCTTAGATCTGGCCTCACTTGTGCAACTTCATTAGATTGGAATCCTGAGCCAGTATTGAGCCTGGGCTATGGGAAGATGAAACTTAGAGGGAAAGTAAGACTGAGACCCCTAAATAACCTGATACTCAAAATGCCAGTGCTTTTTTAAGGCAGTGGGAGATACTGCTTTCTTAGTACTTTTAATAATCAGTCCACTTGTTCAGAGACTAACATTGGGATCCTGTTTATGAAAGTATTGACCTAAATGTCTTATCCATTTTGTTTGCATTTTTTGTTCCTGTGGGAAAAATAATGAAGTGTAAAAATTAAGGGAAAGGGAAGCCTGCAAAATCCTGCTTGACCCGCTTGTAAGGGCTCAGGCTGCACACGACTCAATCCCTACTGCTGGGCACAGCCCATTCCTCTTGCATCTGCCCCTGCCATTTTGCTTTGAGTGGGACAATGGTTTTCTAAATATTCAGTGCCCAAAGAATTTTCTTTATTTGGTTAGAACTATAACATTTCAAAGGGACTAATTTCAAATAACAAGAGAGCCTAAACTTGTGCCTGCTTCACAAGCTCCTTCACTGACCCATGGAGCAGGAGCTCTCCGAGGAACATGCACTTGACCCTTTGTTTCTCTTGGCATATCTCTGTCAGAACTTGTTGACGTTCTCAGGACAATGTTTGAGTAGCTGTCCCACTTTTCAAGGGCTGAAATATTTTTCTAGCTCTCTGTGGCTCTTCCCATCCTTGGCCTACCAGCCTGGGAATAAAATGGGCCTTTCTTTACCTGAAAGCTCTGGGAGGATGCTGTGATATGTCAGGTGTGCAATGGCATCATCTCCCCCAACACCTCGTGCTACCACCAGCATTGTAGGTGAGGAATAAATAATCAGCTGCTGCTTTTCCTGCAACCTAAAGTTTCTTCGAATGAATGCAGTAACACAAATCCTTATCTGTGTCTCCCGCTGACTGACCAAATGATGGGCCACCTTCACAAAATCATTACCTATCATCATTCACACTATTGCCACGTGCTGGCTGTGTGTCTGCTGCGGCTCACCTGACCTTGGCCACCAAGGACGGTGTGGACTGAATACATATTTCACAGAGAAAACTAAGGATGCCCTGCAACAAGGAAGGTTTAAACAGGGCTATTTTGTGCTCCCATCTTGCTGCACGGCAGGATGGCAGGGAGAGATGGGCAGCATGAGAAATTTTGCTGACACAGCTGTTATATTGTCAGCAATCAATTGGAAAGTTTTGTTCAATGAAGTGTGTTCTGGCCTATGAAGAAAGCCCTCAGCTTCAAGTTGGGGTATTAGAGGATCAAGTGTCTCATAATTTACTTTTTTTTCTAGTATGCTTGGTTATTGTTGGCAAAACCAGGCCTTTGCTGACAGTTCTGATAGAGCACACCTAACTTGAAGCTCAAATCACAGACATTTTATGGGTATCAATTCTGGTTTCAATTGTCTTTTTTAAAAAAAGTCAATTTTAAAGAATACCAATTATATTGAGACAGGTGTTTTGAGTGCAAATCTTCTATCACATCTTTTTTCATGTGCTGTTTGATCAGATACAGATAACTCTAATTATAATTTGTTTTGTGGTAGAAGAAGCGTATATATAAATATATACACACAAACGCAGCCTGTTTATCTAGCAGTTCCGGGGGTGGGGAAATGAATGTTCTTTCCACCCTGCAATCAGACTTTAGCACTACCCCGCTGGTTATGGCTCTCTAAAGGTGGAGAAAGTGGTAATTCAGCAAATATTACCACTGGGATGTAGCACATCAGCCAGAAAGAAGGCTTTTTTTCTCCTCTCCCTACACCCTGCTGTGTGGGGTTCGGCAGAAGGAAAGATATTGATAAATGTTAGAAAATGCCTGCAACATTACGAGCTTAATTTGTGCTCAGTGCGTGGGTGGGTTTCCTTCGGTCCATTAGACCCCTACCTGGAATATGAAAAAGTTTGTCAGGAGAATTTGAGACATGTGCTGGGGATCCACAGCCCTGGGCAGAAGGGCCCTATAGACGCCCTGCCCCTACAGGCTGGGAGATGAAGGGATTGAGAGCAGCCCTGCAGAGAAGGACTTGGGGGTACTGGTGAGTGAAAAGCTGGACAGGAGCCAGCAATGTGCGCTTGCAGCCCAGAAAGCCAACCGTATCCTGGGCTGCATCAAAAGCAGCGTGGCCAGCAGGGCGAGGGAGGTGATTCTGCCCCTCTGCTCTGCTCTGGTGAGACCCCACCTGGAGTGCTGCGTCCAGCTCTGGAGCCCCCAGCACAGACAGGACATGGACCTGCTGGAGCGGGTCCAGAGGAGGGCCACGAAGATGATCAAGGGGCTGGAGCACCTCTCCTATGAAGACAGGCTGAGAGAGTTGGGGTTGTTCAGCCTGGAGAAGAGAAGGCTGCGGGGAGACCTTATTGCGGCCTTCCAGCACTTAAAGGGGGACTATAGGAAAGATGGGGACGATCTCTTTAGCAAGGCCTGTTGTGACAGGACAAGGGGTAATGGTTTTAAACTAAAGGCGGGGAGATTTAGACTGGAGATAAGGAAGAAACTTTTTACACTGAGGGTGGTGAGACACTGGCCCAGGTTGCCCAGAGAGGTGGTCGATGCCCCATCCTTAGAAACATTCCAGGTCAGGTTGGACGGGGCTCTGAGCAACCTGATCTAGTTGAAGATGTCCCTGCTCACTGCAGGGGGGTTGGACTGGATGGCCTCTGAAGGTCCCTTCCAACCCAAACCATACTGTGATTCTTTGTAAAAGTGGTTTGTAAGCAATGACAGGTGAGACAGGCAGCGGTAAGTTTTGGAACTGACCCGGGATGAGGAAAAGAGCTAAAAATAGTGATTTAAGATCCCCTTTAGTGGAGGTGAGCCAGCATCAGTCACAGAGAGCTGTCATTCAGGTTCCACATGAATGAGATTTTATTCAACGTGCAGGGAGAGAAATCTGGGTAAGAGGGAGATTGGAGGATTTCTGAACGTTAGGCTGAAATTTCAGCAGGGATCCTATCACCTGCGAGGGCTCGGTCTTACCGGCACAGTGTTTCTGTTGGCTGAGGAAGGCAAACTAACACCACGTTTCCCACTTGGAGGATCCCTGCAGGGAAATTGTCTCCAAAGGAAAAATGTTCAGTGACACTGGCTTAACTTGTACTGCTTTCATCCAACCCAGCTGTGCTTTAGAATTTAGATACTATCAAAAAGGAAAAAGCAACCTAGAAAGGCCCAACTTAATATTAATTGTAGGAGGAAGGAATTGTTAAGCCAGGTTGGTTTTTGTACTTGGCTTCATTCTCATTTTACAGCCTCTGTATCCTCTTTCCCTCGTTTCCCAGCTCTGTTCCATCTCATTCAACATGCTTTCAGGCTGGCCTGGTCACTTCTGCCGTGGTTTTGTTTTTCATTTAGGCAAACACCACAGCGTGGGCTTGCCTCAGCTTGACGAAAAGGGACACATAATTTTCTGTTACGTTGTTATTGGAGTCCTGCATGCTTCAGCTGGCAAACAGATTGTCAAACATCCTTGAACAGTATTTGCTCAGAGTGCAAGGGAGAAAAGAAATCTAATATCTGCTTTTAGATTCAGTTCCTTCCTTATGTCTTTTATTTGGTTTTCTTTGCACACACTTAAAATTTCCTTTCTATTAGACCATATTCAGCCTAAGTTGCTTAGTGACATCTGTTATTGAGTGAGTGCTTGCTCATGTTTAAAAGCTGGCTGGATCAAAGGCTGATTTTTTTCTTATTTCTACCCCTTTCCCTCTGTAGTGGTGAATCACAGTGAACAGTAGCTCCTCTCAGGGACAAACATCCCCATCCCCACCCAAATTGGCAGCCCCTGCTGGGCTGAAAGCTCTGTGTGGCAAATAAGTGTCAGGTCAGCGTGCCCCAATAGGTACCAATGTCTTGTAGGCTGCTCTCAGAGATGTTCTTGAATCTCTTTGGTACAGGATGCATGTTGCTATTACTGAAGACAAAGTCTCAGCCGGGAAGCATAATTCGCATTGCTGCCCCTGGAGCTGGAAATGATGCATGTTGCTGAAATAAAGTTGCATCTCCTTTAGTTCCAACCCGTTGCCTCGCTGGAGTCTGTTTGACCAGGCATCTCGGTCTCTACGAGATTCTGTGCACTCTGCTCTGAACAAGAGCTGCAGACAGAGATGGTTTAACTGAATCAGTGCCGTTGTTTTAGCTCAAATATGAAGTTTAATAAGGGAAAATAACAGCTTAATTTGGAAAGGCATCTTGTAGGCCAGAGGGACTGACCTTGTACAAGTGACTGCTGCCAAGAGGATTAGGGAGTTGTATGCTGTGCTCAGAAATGTACTGTGGACATGCCAAGCTTGGCACAGAAGATGAGAAGAGTGGTCCCTTCAGTCCAATACCTTCTCTGAACTCCAGACTTTGCAGGCGATTCCTTAGGGAGTAACCTGGATCGAGAGAAGGGCTCATTCTTTTGCATTAGCAAGTAATTTTTTCATACAATAACACTGGAGGTTCAAAGCCTTCCCCATCCTCATCTTGTTTAACTGTAATCCTTGGCACGTCTCAGCACCTCCCAGAAGTGTGTTGTGGACTGCTATGAATGATGTCCTCTGCAGGAGGAAAAGGAAATAAGGATATCAGGTTGTCTAGTTGGGGTGGAGTTTTCCCCTGCCTCTCCCCACCAGTTGTTCTTAGCATCAGTACTGTAGTTCTGGATTTTCTGGTTATCCATGGAAAGGCTAAAGCCTTTCCCAGCACCAACTCACAGAATCACAGAACGGTAGGGGTTGGAAGGGACCTCTGGAGATCATCTTGTCCAGCCCCCCTGCTTGACCACCTCAAGGAAAGGTGAGCAAATAGTTGTAGTGCTTGCAGTTGCTCTTTTGCCCCAGAGATTTGCTGTAAGAGACACTGCATTTTTCAGGAGACAAAGTCAGAAGTTGTTTGCTGTTGGGTGGCACAATTTCCAGCCGAGGCTTGGGCATGGAAATGTTGATACAGTGAAGGCAATGGCATTGCAGGAATCCGTAGACTCCTGCTGTCATCAGCATTGCGAGGCACCTCCAAAATGCACCCTGGGTCTTGGGCAAACTGAACAGCTTTTGATGCCACCTTTTCCTGTCCATAGACTGGATGACTCAGATTCCTAAATGAAATTTCTCTTTTTTCTCTATCTCTTCAAGCAAAGTAACATTTTTCTCTGTCTTGGAACAATCTCTGTGGCAGCTGAACAGAGGAGGCAAGCCACTTGCCACTGCAGTGCTTGCACTTGTAATTTCTCTTTTGCTGAGTGGCTCTAGGTTGGCATGCCAGTGAACTCTGTGTCTCTGGTCAATGGTCAGTCAGGCTTTAGCCTCTTAAAAAAAATATATTTATTTGAAGGTTTAAACATTTCTTGACTTTCTTAGTGCTGACCACGAGGGTCTATCACAGGTGACCTTCTTCTTCCCTTCCCATCTCGAGCCTGACCACCATACTAGAAAGTCTGTTATTTCCTTCAGTTCCAAATAAGTTCAGTGTTCTGCTCTGGTTTTTTTTAGTATTCTGGCCTGACAGATTTCCTCTCATAAATTATTCTGTCTGTTTTAGCTGCATGCTTTTTCTCATTTACATTTAGGATAATGGAAGAAGAAGAGTTGTTTTTGATGACATAAGTGAGCTAGATTTTGGGTTAGCATTATTATAAAATGAGAGTTCTGGCTGGGTAATATAAAATATTAAGGATTTTTAGGGTTTTAGTACCTGTAAAGCACTGTAATGACTAGAAAAGCTAATATACTCCTTCCCTGCAAATTGATGAAACTTCCTGATGCATGCATGGAATGTGAAAGGCTCAAGTCTAATTGCATTACAGGTCTCAACACATGTACTAAATGGCCTGCTGTAAAATATTTACTAAACAAAAACATTTCAACATATTTGACACTGAAGAGGGGGAAAATTCATAATCACTGTAGACTGGTGCATTTATCTTATGTTACCGGTGAGAGCTGTAAAATGGGGTTTCGGCTGTGTACCAGAAGCATACAGCAGCTCTTTAGCCCTGTATTGCAGTAGTAGTTTTATCCTATCCTTAAAGTAATATCTGTGAGTATATAAGGGTTTCTGCTGTATTTCAGAATCGGATACAAATTGCTTGACTACTTTTTTTTTTTCTCCTGGTTTTCTGTTATGCTTTTGAATCTTGCAGTCATATGATGTTATATTATCATTTAGCTAGACAGCAGGTATATTTTTTAAGATATGTGCATTGGACCAGGTCAGACTTTCTCTTGTCGCTCCTCTCTCTCCTCTTTTTTCACATGTTGAATATATGTATCTTCTTTTTTCCTTATGAGAGACATGATTCTTTTGTTCAAAGTATCACATTTATGCTTTGCAGTGACATCAGGTACTTAATTTTATGGGTGTATATATTACACAAAGGCAAGGAGATTAAACTGAATCCATTAGAGATTTTTAAGTTGTTTACTTTTTCATGTCTGTGTCATCCTATCTGCTTTTCTTTACCAGTTTCCAACTTCCTCAGATTCTGATGATGCTCTTGGGGATCCACAACGCCTTTGTTGGTAGCCCCAGTGGGTCAGGTGCCGTTTAGACTTCCAGACCAAGAGTACATTATGGAAAATCCCTATTCTGGCACAGCAGCACCTGGATATTCCTTGGTGCATTTGGTGCCTCTGGTTTGGACCAGTAATTCCCCTGGGCACGTAAACTTTAGCACCTGCTAAACTACATGCAAAACCACATGCCAAACCTGGGGAGGCAGTCATACAGCTTCAACCTAAAATATATTGCTTTTCAGCACTACTATTCACTTCCTTTCTTGTAGTTTCTTTTTAATGTCTGTCTTTTCTGTGGGCCAAATTTGAAGTCCTACAAGGTCAATGGGTATATTCCTCTGCTTCACAAGAAAAAACATGCTTACATTGCAATGTGCTGGTCTGAACTAGCCATTAACAAGAATAATCTGAAAGCTGACAGATGTAAAGCTAGAAATCAGTGTTGAAGGTTGTTCAACCTTGGGCTTATGTATTGTCATCTTGTCATCAACCCCTCAAGTAAGAGCTTGAAGCTATGTCTCAGCCAAAGCTGACTGCATGAGAGACGGTAGCCTGTAATGGTGCAGACCCAAACAAGTTAGGTTAAAATACTTTTCTGATTTTTGGATGCTGTTCCTTCCTACCTCTTAGCATTCTGCTGTGACTTTTCAACTGAGAGGACTAGCCATGGCAATGCCTCCAACCCTGGAGCCTTCAGGCTGGAGATCTTTGCCATCTCCTTGAGATGCTGAGGCATATGAATGCATATTCAGCATCACTACCAGCACCCCAGTGTCCTCTCTTAACAGAAAATAGCTGTCGGGACATGGGTGAGGGATGCTTGCACACCAGGCTTGTTAGGACATCAGCATGGACATGATAAGGTACCAAGTTGCGGTGTCTATAAGTACAGAAGTCTAGTATGGAAACGGGAGATTTTTGAAAGTGCTACCCAGTTCATTTCACCTTAAAACCTATGTATATTGCACAGTTTGTTTATTTCTTATAAATCCGTATTGCTGAAGCAAATGTGTTTTTCATAATATTAATGGCTCTCTCATTGTTAAAGCCCTCCACAGAACATCAGATATCTATAAAACAAATTTAGACGCCAGTCCCGTAGTTGAGCATTGTTTAGGCAGATCCCTGAGCCAACATGAATGCAGCTATTAGAATTGAGCTTTACAAAAAATTGATGTTTCTACATGAGTAATAAAGAGTTTTGGAAGGGAGCTAAACAGCACTTTATAGTTTGTCAGGGAAACTGCTTTATTTCTGAAAGTAGCTGAATATTGATATTCTTACAATGGTTGTCAGCTTCTTAGGGTTGGCTTATGCAAAAGATTTTTTTTCTTACTGAACACAGTCTTGTTCCCTCCCTCCCTCCCATCTGTCACTCCAGGGGCAGAAAGCAAAATGCTGGCAAGTTTGAGGAGAGGGTTGATCTAACCCAAGCTCCAAAATTAGATGTGGCTGAGAGGTCGAGGCCGTGCCTGCCCTCTGATTTACAGGAGGTATCTTACACCAAGGTGCACCAGGGCATGCTCAATGGGTAAGAAAAGATAGCCTTTCTCAGCATTTCCCTGTTCCTACTGGTTTCAATGGTCAGCTCTCTCCATAGTTCAGGCTGATTTTCTCATAGGAGCAAGAATAAATAAAAAAAATAAATTACATAGAAGCCAATGCAGTCAGAGTGAGTGGAGCAAGTGCCCTGTAGAGAGAAATCACTTTGGCAGCTTTGGAGAAGGATTTCTTTTTTTTTGAATCAGGTTTGAAATAACCAGAGGGTTGTAGCAAGATGAGATAGATGGGTTTGGTGAAAGACAAAAGGTGAGCTTTTGCTGGCAGGTTTATTATTCCTGTTGCTCTAGAGGATGCTAAAAGTACAGTGTGGATAAAGCACCTACTGTACAGACAACAGGCCCTGCTTTCAGGTCTCTGATTCATGTCTGGGAATGCAGTATGACCTGCATGCTAATGAAGTCAATCCTAACATGGGTTAGAGAAAGAAGGGTATAAGCAACCCTAACTCCACCTTTGATATTTTGTGTTTTATTCCATTTCTTCTCTTTGATTTCAGCTGACCAGCCCACTGTTGTGGTTTAACCTGGCTGGCAACCAAGCACCACACAGCTGCTCATTCACTCCCCCCTGGTGGGATGGGGGAGAGAATCAGAAGAGTAAAAGTGAGAAAACTCCTGGGTTGAGATAAAGACAGTTTAATAGGGAAAGCAAAAGCCGTGCATGCAAGCAAAGCAAAACAAGGAATTCATTCACTGCTTCCCATCAGCAGGCAGGTGTTCAGCAGGGCTCCATCACGCATAATAGTTACTTGGGAAGACAAATGCCATCACTCTGAACATCCCTCCTTTCCTTCTTTATCCCCCAGCTTTATATGCTGGTCATATGGTATATGTCATATGGTATGGAATATCCCTTTGGTCAGTTGGGGTCAGCTGTCCCGGCTGTGTCCCCTCCCAGCTTCCCGTGCACCCGGCACAGCATGGGGAGCTGAAAAGCCTTTGACTAGTGTAAGCGCTACTTAGCAACAACTAAAACATCTCTGCATTATCAACACTGTTTTCATCACAAATCCAAAACACAGCCCCATACTAGCTACTATGAAGAAAATTAACTCCACCCCAGCAAAAACCAGGACACCCACTCACAGAGTATATTTGCACTGGGCATTGGGGCTGATCTGGAAGCCTGGCAATGGTACACAAAACCAGGAGAGAACTCAAATCCCAAGCCTCAGAGCAGCTGAGATTGAGGGACAGTTCACATGGTGTAAGGGGAGATGCATAATAAACACAAAAAGCAGCTTTTGTGATTTTAATCTGACAAACCAGACAGGAGGAAGCAGGGCCAGGCAGCATTCCACCCACCTCTCCCTCCACACCTCTTGCACACACACGTGCTGTGGGGACAGGTAGACGATTTCTTGTTCCAGTGTGTTGTCTCCTTGGGTTCGGTTGTACTATGCCCTCTTCCTCAAGATAACAGCATAACACAATCAGGTTTTAAATATTAATACTGAGATCATGGGTGTGTAGCTTGGAAGCACCAAATTACTGAGAATTGAAGTCTAATCTGTCCTTTTGAAAGCTGTCCAATTTCTTTTTTATTTACAGCATTTGAGCCATTTCACAAATTGGAAATCAACCATCCAGCCATTTCACAGGCAGATTATGATATGTTTAAAAGAGTCCAAGGCATTTATCCGAATGCAATTGGCCATCTTGCTGACTAACATCTAGATTGGAGATATTACACACACAGATGAACAGACACTATTTGGAGATGATGGTTTTCTGTTATTAAAGTTGTGTTTGAAGCTTACAACTGAAGAAATGTTTCTGATAGTGGTATAAGCTGACTGCCTTTGGCCCTTGGAAGGACTCGTCACGTTGAGTGGATAGATCAGAAAATGCTAGGGCGTGAATAGTCATTTTATGACTCCTGCACTCACTTCCATTCATCACAAATGCAGAGGTGGAGAACTGCTGGAGAAGGACCGGCTCCATCTGGCACTGCCTCTGCAGAGTGCATAAAAGTTGTTCAATTAAAGATGCAGAAGTGCAGGCAAAAGGCAGGAAACACACATTAGATGAAGTTACATCTGTTGCCAAACGGATGGGAAAAATTGTTTTTCCCTTTTAGCTGCTACACATGTGCTTATTCTGCATAGAAACTAAAAGGTATGTTTCAGCTTGCATGGATAAAACATATATGTGGTTTAATTAAAAGGTTAAAAAAAAATACAAGCGTGGCAATGTCAGCCTCCAGTAAATCTCTTGAAGCTGTAGGCATAGTGCTCACATGTCTGCCCTCTAGCATGGTCTGAATGAAAAACTGACAGCACCTGTTATTGAAATCAAAAGTGATTTCTCTAACAATGGGATACTGGGGAATTCCTACCGGGCCTCTCTTTAATAGAGTTTGAAGGATTCAGGTTGGAAGACAGTGCATAAGATCTGCACCACTGGCTCTGATGGATGTGAATCACGCTAGGGGACAGAGATTGTTTAGGAGGTTAGAAGTTCACTCCATACATTCAGTAATAATATGCAGCTGGTGTGCCCTTAAAAAGAGATTGTATGCTTTTCCCCCCCACCCCGTGTGAAATAACACGTGGATTGAAAAAAAATAGTAGCAGATTTTATGCATACAAATCCAGAAATTCAAAATAACTGCAACCACATCTGACAGTATATTTGAGAACTAGAGCGATTTGAAGCTAGATTGGCTAAAAATAGCTCTTGAACTGAACTCTCAAACCTATTAGATTAGTCCATTTATAATAAATCCTGATCTACTGTCTATTAGATCAGCTCTTCTGTAATCTTTTCCTGTTTACCAGGCCTCCTATGGGCAAGCTCATCTGTGTTTCTAAAAGCATTACAGCATGATGTTGAAAAAAAATGCTCAAGTTTTATGTCTTGTGCATGACAGTCCAGTTAAATTTCTGCCCGAACATTCAGAATTAGTTGCAAAGTTTGGAAGGAGCAATATGGCATTAATTCCCTCATTGGATGGGCACTGAAGGGTATGAGAGGTTCACGAAGGTGGATTTGGCAGAGGTCCTGAGTAGGAAAACAGAGCTAAGACTTTAGGAACTGTCTTCTGATAGAAGAGGACCATGGTGAAGACAACAGCTGATGCTCATGTGCTGTACCACTTAATTTCCTGGTATTGCTAGATGTGTTGATGTGCTGTAACCCCATGCCAATGACAGTTAAAACATTGTCTGATGTCTCTGAAGTTACACATTTTAAGTGGGACACAGTAATTTCTTGGAGAAGAATGGATCAGAGAGGAAAAGAAGAAAATAAAAAAGTAGCTTATGTTATTCAAATGACAACTAAATTGGAGACCTAACACTAAGAGCTGTTGAGAGCCTGAAAAAAATATTAAACACTCACATACACACAAACACACACAAAAAGCCCCACAAAAGGATAAAAGTTGATATTTCACCAAAAAACAACCAAGCTGCTGTTTGGGATCTTATCTTTTCAGGCAAAACCTGGAAGTTTGCAATAATAGCTAGAATGTTTTTGACAAAACAACCTTTCCGTAGCAATCTGGCATGTGTAATGAATGGTTGAACATTGTCAGGAATGTAAAGTTTTGATTCAAAAGGGCTTTGGTAGACATTTTTTGCCTGTTGGAAATTGGTCCCATGTGGTGGCTGCTTTAAATGTATTAAATGCCTTGCTGAGAGTTGTGGTGCAATGAGAAAGGATTTGGGGCAGATTGACTGGACTTGAGCCTGTTGCCATGATTTTGCACACTTCAGCTCTTATTCTTTGTTGTTTAATGTTAAATGGTCAAACTGAGATTCAGATGAAAAAAAAAAAAACCAGCCTGCTAAGTGATTCCAGCTTGAAGTGCATTGAAACAGCTGAGTTTGCACCATGTCTTGGACCACAGCTGTAGATTTTCCCCTAGTAGAGGGAGCTTAACATCTGGTCCATATCCATCGCAGCATCTGCCCAGGCCCAGCAGAATAGTCACATGTGGGCAGAGTAGTTTCAGGCACAAAAACTGATCCCCTACTGCAAGAGGTAGAAAAAAAGAAATCCAGAAAGGGTGTAGCATCCTCCTCCTCTGTTATTTCAGACATTAGGTAAGAGGGAGGAAAAAGAAGAGCTATGTATCTATGTATCACACTTCGTATGACTGTTTTGGGGTGTCAGACTACATGCAGTTGTGTTGTTGAAGACAATGTGCCATTTTGAGCACTCTGGTGGCCATTGCATATCTAATATTTTCTTCCCACCAGTTGTTTTTGCAAGCCTTTTGACAGCATCAGTCAATAAAGCTCCAACAACAAAAACACAACCCCAACCCTTCTGAAAACAGTGTGTGAACTTTTATGTTCACACACGATTCTGGCTCAGCTTCCCCAAATAATGGCATGTGTGAGCACAGGGGAGAGCCGTTCAGACGTTTGATGTGAGCCCTGCTTGGCCTTTGCCTGCAATAAAAATAAATCATAGTTTCTCTCAAACATGTGGAAGGAGCTGAACATAATTTAAGGGCTAATCTCACCTTGTTGATTCTCCAGCCCACTGCTCCTGGGTGGCACTGGCATGTGGCTTTTGGTTTTCCAGCACACGTCCAACCTGAGATGGTTTGCAGGGTGATGTCTTTTGCAGCATGGACTTGGTATAACATTGCAATCCACCAGTGTGTTAATGACTGGGTCGATGGAATACCTGCTTATGCAGCACTTAGGGATGGTACCAGGTGTGCAAGGCTCAACTTAGGCACTCCTTGACTTCAATCATCCTTTTCTGTCACCTTACAGGGAATTTGGTGAAAAGTCACCTGAAAAAAAGGCAAAAGAAAATGGGAATATATTTATTTTCAAATAATGTTTTTTTAATGTGGAGTTTCAGAAAATGTTCTGAAGTGCATTTGAAAATGCCTGTAGAAGACTAATTCCCTTGAGATGTATTTACGTGACAGGGAAGAGAAAAACAGCTGTGATATAATCCTCCAACTGTATCAGGTTTGGGTTTTTTTGTGCCACTTCTTTCAAGATGTGCCTAAACCTTCATATTTGCTATGTAAATACAACTTGCACCATCTTTCAGTAGAAAAAGAAATTATAAAAGCGGATGCTGTAAGCAAAGGATGTATTTGCCAGATATGAAAAGGGCAAAACTAGCAGAGAGGGAGGGAGGGACTTTCAGGTTTTGTATTTCTTGCAGCCTTTCAGAAACCAGCAATGCTTCATTTGTCTTAGCGCGGCAGCGATGTGCATAAATCATTGTGAAAAAAGCCCAGACACGCTCAAGAGGGCACATCTCCCTGAAGATGTTGAACCCCTCAGATTATTTGTACCTCAGTTGCTTGAGCATTGCACCAGCTGCAGCACAGGGAGCAGGCACAGGCCCTTGGCCGCCAGCACCCCGTCATGCCTGCTTGAGCATCAGGCTCAGGAACGCAAAACTCGCTGAAGAGTGAAGTCATCATGGTTTGCTTGGACCTTGCGCATGAAACTTAGAGTGCGGCCTCTCCTTCCAATTACGTGAGTGAACGCTGGTTCGTAGCACATAACCATCAGGCTAAACCTTTAGATTGCAACACCGGTGAGGGAGCTTGACAGATGTCTTCTGTTATCTGTAACCTAGCAAAAGCCAGTGAACCTCACCCAGGAAATCTTGTCTGCAATTTCTGCTCGAGGGGCACCCAGTTATCTTCATTCATGGGACAGGAAACACATGACATCTCTTAAAAAGTATATTCAGTTATTGAGTACACTGGGTCATACTTAGGTGCCGAAAGAAAATAAGAGAGAAAAGGTAGCTTGGTGGTGATTGCAAATAGCCTTGCTTGCAATCAAAGCTGCTTTTGTGATAGGAAAACATTAGTCAGAGTCATCTGGAAAAGCAGTCTCTCATGTCTGGGAGCACCAGGAAGAGGTGAGCAGAAGGTAAGATGACATATGTGTTGGATTTTCCCAGTAGCAGATACAAAGCGCTGGTCTTAGGCCAGTTGTGCACTTGTCATGTTAGGCCAGGAAAGGGGAAAAGAAGGAAATGGAGGGAAGACAGATAAACAGACCCTTATTTACTTAAGATTTTTCCTTATGAGCAAATCCCTGTGAGCAAATCCTTCCCATGATTTTCCTTCCACCAAGCAAAATTCCTCCTCCAGATGCCTGAGGTCTGTGTAAAGGTTGGGAAATAAAAGAAAGAAGGGAAAAAACTAACAATTTATTTTGCTTGCTAGTCAGTGTTCTGGGAGTAGAGAGAGGCTCCTCTGGGAGTTACAATTACTCCCCTGTGGATGCTGGAAATGTTTTGAGTTTTTTTTATAGCTGCAGCTCTAGTCTGAATGAAGGCAAAACTTAGTCTTCTGCTATTAGTGCCAGTTCTCTAGACAGAGCAGGGAAGAAAAAAGTGAAGTATCATTTCGGGGTATTTCTGGGGAAGAGGTGTTTCCACAGCCGCAGTTTGCTTTCTTGGGAGCACTGTGAAAATACCTATCCCAGCGCTGTGCTTCATGGATTCGAAGTCTGCAAAGTCTCATGAATGTTTTGGATTTGAAGCCTAGGAGTGAAAACTGAGTCTTACCCAAAAGCTGTCTTTAAACTCTTGATAATGCAACTCATGGTAGGAACGAGTTCTAAAAGTAAAATAGTTAAGAATATACATTTCTAGTTGTAATAGTGTTGATGATTTTTAAAGGTTACTGCTTGTCTATGAGTGAAGATTGTATTATGAAGTATTATCTGAAGAATCCTTCTGTTAAAGCAATGCTGCAATGCTGCTTTTCCCCCAGTTAAAAATTCACAGTTTATTGGCACCGTGAGTTAATCTGGAGGTTTGATCTCTCTTCTGTGCTGTAGGATTTAGGTAATTTTGCACAGGCTGCAGTCTCTTTGTGGTTTTGCTTGGATTTGAGAATCATTTATATGTAAATAATCCTGATCTCTTGTTCTTTCCCTTCTTGCCAATTAACTTTGTTTTAAAGCACACAGCAGTTGTGTGAGCAAAATCGGCAAGCAGTGCTGCCTGGGGCCGGTGAAACTGGGTGACGTTAGCATGGTGATCATGTTCACTGAAGCTCATTACCAAATTGACTCGTTGAATAATCAGACCTTTGAACTGAATTCAGTGGTATCCCATCCATCTCACTCCTTTAGGCCACTTATAGGCAGCTATTTTATGTCTTCTTATAGTTTGTCCTATGTAAATGGCAGAGGTATTTATTTTTAAAAGCAGCAAGAAAGCCCAGCTGAACAAGAAAAAAGTTGGAAGAACAAGCCCTCAAAGAGATTTCAACACTAGTGCCAAGGGGTTTATCAAAGATAAACCAGCTTTTTTTTTTATGGCTAAAGGAAAATGCCATTAAATCCCTTGTGCGTAGCTGCTACAGTAAACTTGCCAGAGCTATTCCAAAAACAACACACCGTGAGCTATTCAATGATTGTCAATGAAAACTAGGCTCAAAAATGCAGCACCCCTGCATGCGGATCAAGGGGAGCTCCTGGGTGCTCAGTATATGTTTCTATATGCTCACAAATGACTGTAAGAATGATTTTAAGGGAGGTTTGCTAGTTTTGGCTTTGAAACTGCATCCGCTAGATCTACTTGGTACCTCTGCGCCTGTAGCGCACGATGTAGGTCGTTTTGCAAAATGGGAAATAACTTGTTATTGCATGAGTAAATGGGAAAATTTCTGCAGGCTGTTATCTACCGGGCTAATCGTTATTATGAAGAAATAAAATATGTACTCATGGCAAGGCCTGCTGTAGTAAAAACAGATAATATTTGCCAAAGTTCTTTACAAATTTTAATCCTCCCTGTAACATGAAATGGAAATCATTGCTTGGTGATTGCACAGCTTTGAGCAGAAACTAGAAGAAATCTGTCAATGTCTGCAGGATTTTGCATTGTATTTTTTGGAGTTCATTCAAACCCAGGGATCACAGTGGAAAGGAGGTGGCATGAGAAGGCTGGAAAATCTGATCAATAAGCTCAGGAGACTTGATTTCAGATCAGTGTCTTGGTGCTCAGGTGGTTTAACGCCTGTTGCGCTATTGCTCGCTTTTTTGGAGGCTGGGGGAGAAGATAATCCTGTTTTGCAAGGAATGGTAGAGCTGGGATTTTTAAACTGAATGTTTTCTTTAAAAATACTGCTGCCTCAGAAAATTTTGTTTATGATGCTGCTGAGTTTTAAACTTTAAGGAGAGGGTGTCTCAGGCTTGGAGTACAGTTGCCTAAAACCAGAGCAAGCATGTGCTTCAACTGCCATGTTATTGATTACTCTGGGGCAGGAGGATTGTTTACATCACCATGGGCTTAAATTACTTAAATAACAAAAAAACCCTTTCAGAATGGAACAACTCCTGTTTTACACTAGAGGCAGGCATCTGTATACTTGAAATAGGTTTACTTGAATGAATTCCAATGACAGCAATATCATTATACATTAATAACTAATATTGCACAAATAATGAGCGTGGTCTGCTTTACTGGACCTAGAAGAGAGGACAGTCTCCGCTCTCAGGAGCTTGCAGGCTGAGCCTGCTCACACAGCTGAAGAGTTAAGAGGCTGCTCCTCAGGGCGATAGGGAGATTCTCACATTTAATTTTAATTTCTGGCTAGGCTGGGGTTCACACATGGCTGTCTTTAATGTAGAAACTCCAATTTGTGTTGCTGGACATGGAGCAACTGTGACTCTGAAGCCTTGCATTCAGCCCTCTGTGCACTGCTGTTTTGGGGATGAATGGGGGGGGGGGGGTTATTACACCATGGAAACATTTTTCTGTCCAAACCAGCTGGGTCTTCAGCAACACTAAAAAATTAAAAGCACTTCTGTGCTAGGTGTTCCCTAAAAGATGGAAAATAACATTTTTACACTAAAATGCCAGGAAGAAAAATGGTGAGGGCCTAAAGTGCTGCTTTATTTTCATCAGATGCTAGTGCTTTTGGAAAAATCAGTTGTGCTCCAGCGGTCATTACCCCCCTGTGTGCTTCTCTTTCTGTGCGCTCCAGCTTCTCTCTGAAAGGTGGATATGCAGCAAGCCTTGCATTAGCTGTAGCTCTAACTGCACTCTGCAGGCCACTGCAGTCAGCAGAGGGGACATCCTCTGGACATAGGCTTGAGTCCTTTTTTTCCTTCCTCTCTTTAATCAGCTCTGCCTTTGTTTCAGGAGTATCGACATCAGGGGCTCTGGGCCCAGGGAGCACCACCGCCAGCACCACGCCACGTGTGGCCACCAGCAGCACCAGCCGCCCCACCACCACCTCAGCTTCAGGCAGGAGGAACAGGAGCACCAGCACACCATCGCCCATGGCTGATGTCCCCGATGAAATGACCACACACCTCCCAGCTGCATCCTCCCAACTGCCGCCGGCCGGCGCGGAGAGCTGTGACCCCGTGGAAGCCCGCGATATTATGTGGTCTCGGACTCGGCAGGGCCAGGTGGCAAAGCAGCCGTGTCCCATGGGCTCAATAGGTGAGTTGGGAAGACACAGCAAGCCAACTCTGTTTGTCCATGGGATGTTGTGAGTGTGCAACCAGGTGGCCCATGGGCCTCTGTGGCACACGTGCTTTCATCAGTGGAGTATGCTGGAGCCTTCTGTCAGGTCTACATTGCCTTGGTGAGGTATGGCAGGCAGCTGGCCAGGGCCAAAGCCTCAATATGCTGAGCATGTTGTGGCATCTTGGCATCCCAAGCTCTGGCCAAAGGAGAGTACATGCTAACGACCTTATGGGATTGAGCCTGATGAGCTATAAGAGCCTCTGCCTCCAGAAGTTACACATGATGGGCTTGTTTTGCCTGTATTTGTAGCCCCTGGGCTCATTGACTGATGTGTTGATGGCTGATACTTTGCATGTTTAGGGTGGGGGGTGCAGGGGAAATAAACAAAACTTGCATTTTGAAGCTCTGTACTGCACTGTTTGTATTTCTAAGGCTGTGGGCCAGCATTTTGGAGCACAGGTATTCCCAGATCGAACTCTTGAACCAGTATGAGTGATTTTTCAAACTGCAGCCAGCATCCAGTGTGATCAGCAGGAAAAGCAGTGGGAAAACAAAGACAAATCTTTCAAAATGGTTTATTGTTTATTGGATTTTGCTTCTTTTCTTCTAGTCTTTCCCCCAGTTGTTTTCTTCCAAAAGGTTGCTTTTGGAAATTTTCTGTCCAAATTAAAACATGGTCAAATGAAGAATGGATTTTGGCATATGGTTCAGTTTGCTGCATGTCAACAAATGCTGTTTTCCAAAAGTATTTATTTTTCAAGCTAGTTTTGGTGTCCAGGCCTGAGAACCTGCTTGCCGAGAAGAAATCAGAAAGTGGAGGAAATTGCCTGAAAATAAGGGCTGGAGGGATCTGGTTTACAGAAGAGACTGTTAATTCTCCACCCCATTTCCCTGGGGAGCCTTTCACACCTGTGTATTCAAATACTGACTCTCTCTTGAATTTGATGAGGTCAGACTGATAAAATATACGTTAAAGTATGAGGGGCATGGAGAGACATCAGTGGTGAGAATAGGTAAAGAACATTTTTGTTGTCTTTCCCAGACCCACTTGGTAAAATTAATGCAAAAAGTATCATGTGGTTCCCAGAGAAGGGAAGCACAGTCTGAACAGAAGCTGTGAAAAAGGAAAGAAAAGATAAAAAAGGAAAATGGAGGCTGGATGCAGGGAGCCCTTTTCTAAGCACAAGAACTAAATACTGGATGAAAATAGCTAAGGAAAAAAAAAATAACCCAACTTGTTGATAGGGGATGGCAATAAGCCTTTCCCATCTCTAATTTCAGTGATTCATGCGACTTGTTAAAAGCTGTGGTATATTTGCAGTGGGCCTCTTCCAACTCCCTTTGAAGGCATGAGCAAACTCTCACTGGTTTTAATCGGCAATACCATCAGACCTAGCCTGTAATTCACTCCTCTGCTGAAAAGTTCAGCTCTGCAGGGCAGAGCACTTTATAGGATGCAGAGTCTTTAATCTATGTGTACCAGCTTTCCTGCTTTTTAAAGATCTTTAACTGTAGCATTTGGGATGCATTCCTCTTTGTCAGGAAGGACCTGAGGTGCTTTGCTGTCTTTTGCAGCAGGGATCTGGGTGGCCCTTGCCAAACAAAACTCTCCTCTAAAGTCCCTCTCGACATCTAGGGGTGGACAGTAAAGCCCAGCATTACACCATAGCATTTGTAGCATTTACACTTTTGTGTGTTTTCACCCAAATGGCTTAATGATGATTCAGAGCAGTAAAATCTTCGTAAAGCAGCAAGGAAGTCAAAGTGCAGGGTCTGATCCTGGGGCGCCAGCTGTGGGGCAGAGCACTCAGGGTGCTGGCTCAGTGTTTGAGAACCAGCTTTGATTTCTTAGTCCCTGGCAACTTTCCTGCCTGGCCTAAGCAAAGCCTTCTGTCTGTAGTCTCTGTTTGGCAAATTGGAGATAATATGTCTGCACTACCTCATGGGTCTTTTATGTTTTAGGGCCCTATAGCACTAAGCTGATGGGAGATTAGGACACTCAGATGACTTGGAAATACCCTACTGAGGTCCTGAGCACTAATAAGCTCCCAGGCTTTGCATGAGGTGTCCATCATTGTGAAATGAACCCTGTGACATGGGGTCCTGGGGACAGAATTCAACCGATAACACTGAACACAGTGGCTTTCCTTTTCCAGGTGTGGCAACTTTCCGGTGTCTTGCGCCGGATGGGATCTGGGAGCCGCAAGGACCTGATCTCAGCAACTGCTCTTCTCCCTGGATCAACCACATCAATCAGAAGGTAAAACCCTTCCCGTGTATTGACCACACCAAGTCTATGCACTGACCTTCCTGAGCTCCCTGGTTGTTTTCACAACAGGGAACCCAAAGTGACCAACAGTCGCACATAAAGCATGAGCCCTGCATAGTAGCCAGGAATTGCAAGCAGAAAGCAAGACTGTAAAAATATTATGGAAATTAAGGCAAAGAAGGTGAGGGAAAGGCAAAGGAGATGAACTAGAAAGTGGAATTAGACTAGAGTGAATGACAGTTCTTGTTTGCGGTAAGAAAAGGAGGAAGAGTGAGGAGGAGGTGAGTAGACATATGGAAAATACCAACTTATTGCAAATCAAAACTTTCCCTTTCACGCATCCCCAAGGATTTTCTCATGCTACGCAAGCACAGGATAAACCCTGTAGTTGAGAAATCTTTACAAAAGAAAGGCAGGCTCAATATGAAATGTTTGCATTGTGCTTCTGACTTTTGGTTTTTAACTTCTGCCCAAATCATGAAAGAACTGATGGAATAGAAAACAGTGCTGCAGTAATGCGTATCTTCTGACTCTTAAGTCCCTTGATGAATGTTTTGTAGCACTCCATCATTTATCAGTGTAAAAAGTGCATTAACATGTGACAATAGAAGTTCAAGACAAGCAGAGCTTATTTGGTAGCAATATGTTGAACGTTTTTGTTATTAATGCACAGTGGTGCTTTCAGCTGATTTCATTACAAACAGAGACCAGATGTGTGTTTACGCCACAGAGTCTGTGGGCTGAATCCTTATTATAGCAATTTGTGGGGATTTATTCGCTCCTTTAGCAAGAGTGAGTGAGTCCCAGCATTGCGGGCTAGCTGTGCTGCTGCATGGTAGCAGCTCTGTACTCCCAGAGAGCACTGGCTTGCTGGTGAACAGGATGGGGTGACCCTATATACAAGACTCTGGCTTTCTCCTCACTGTCCCTCATCTTAACTGAGGCTCAATAACCTGCAAATCGCTAGCACATAGCCCCCTGATCATCGCTATCTCACTTTATCTGTATTTATACACATCCCTTGCCAAAGACAAGGGAAGACATCAATTAACGTGGGGCTGCTGTGACATGGCACAGCCATTACAAAGTCTGTGGTCCTTCTGTCCCATGCAGGAGGGTGGACAGCTCTCCTGCCATACGCTCAGCTAGCTGATTAATAAAGACTGCCTTTGCTGGCATTAGCAGCTACGCAGCGCTTGTTTTATGACCCACGTACTTATCCTGGAGGGGTTAATATTACTTACTTTAGCCATAACCCGGGCAGCTGGGAAACCTCTTGCTGCTCAGTGAAGATGGCTAGGCCGTTAGCCATTAGCAGAGGGAAGTAATAGCCTGCACTGATGAAATCTCCATCAAGGTTAGGCTTATTTTATTTGACACCCCAGCTATCATTTGCGTAACAAATGAGCCCTATTTAATTTGTAATGTGCTTTCAAAGCAGGCTAAAATTGAAGAGCCAGGTTTTCAGAAATGCCCAGCAGGTTATAATTAGGACTGGATTTTTTTTTTTAATTATTATTATTCTTCTGGGGGAATTTAGTTATGTTCAGCTTTGGGAACCTTCCACCAGGTGGTGGAAAGACTAGGGGGATCTATCAAATTACTCTGGATCTAAACTTTTGATGCCTGAGTGGTAATCCACTGGGATCTTGGGATATGTGGCCCAACCTCTATGGAGAGCTGCTACAAAACATCAAGACTTTCCAGGAGTGACTTCTAAGGGGAAAACCCTGCCAGGCTTGCCTAGGGGCTTGTGTTGGGGTTTGCATTCAGTAGGATCCTTTCAAAAACCACAGTTTTAAATCACTTATGAAATAACCGATAGCCACTTGGTTTCCCTGCCCAAGCAGGAGGCTTGGAAATCATCACTGCACTTAGAGATGAAGACTGATCTATCCATAAATCAGGCCCTGGTTTCTCACATCCCTGCTGTGGGTGGGACGCTTCACTGCCCGAAGCTTGCAGATTTGCTCCAGCACCTCTCTAAAGCTGAATAAGGAGCCTTCCTCCTCTAAGCCAAGCCAGCTCCTCTTCTTGCTGCTGTGGGGGCAGCTAGAGGAAACAGTAAGCCAGCAATGCCATGAGGACATGGGGTGGTCGCACCCTGCAGCTCAGCTCTCTTGCGTCCCCAGCACTTGGGTCCTTCTTGGCCACCCATCCCATAGCATCCACAGCTGCAGCACAGCTTACAAAATGGGTGGAAACGCTTCTTTGGCAGCTGGGGTTCACACCTGCTCAGCATGTCTTGTTCCTAATCTGCTTTGTCTTTCAAAAATCTCCTCTTCTGTCACCTGCTGCGTCCAAGCTGCTCAGGAAGAAGCGTGATGGGTCCCCTGGAGGGATTTCAGCCAAGACAGAAAGGATGATAGGGAAATGCTGTGCTCTCTGTGTCTTTGTAGTGAAGTAAGGATTATTACTTGCTTCTTTTCTTTCTCCTGCTGTGCTCAGACCATACATTGGGTGTTTGCCTGCTTGCATCATGGTATGAGGTTTTACAACCCTCTATTAGCTTCCATTAGAGTTATTGTGCTTGATGGAAGATCAGAACAAATGTCTGCTTCAGCAATTCATTGGCCTCCTGACATTTACTTTAACTTTATTGTTGGTGCCTACCATGCCCTTGTAACGTAGCAGGAGAATAAACTTGCCAGTGCGATTGAATTATGCACTGTTACCTGGGTTATTTCTAGAGTCAAGCAGTAAAAGGAAGCAAAAAGGTCAGCTTTGGATACATTGCATTGTCCTGATCATGAGGTCATACATTCAGTCTCAGCCTGTTTGTTTTACCTCTTGCTTTCATCAGTACCGTCCTTGGCGCAGTGTGTGACTTGCCTGAAAATATATTTTCCTCACCACAGCTTACAGTTGTAGGTGCTTCCTGGGAGGAGAGGCATCATTATGCTCAGCTTCAAGCCTGTGAAAGATAGGAGGCCTTTTTTTTTGTAGCAGAATAGAAAGTATTGTGTCCTTCATGAATGCATGAAAAGCCTCAAACTATAAATCTAAAGAACATGCCACCCATGTTCATACTGTCCTCCTGAACAGCCTAGATGATACAGTCACAAAGAGCAGATAAACCTTAGGGTTCGAAGTACCTTCATCAAGTCTTGTAGATCTGCTTGTGTGTGTCTGGCAGAGGGAGTGGGGTTTTGTGGAGGACGTTACCACATCATCATGTCCAGGCCCGAGGGTGAAGTTGCAGTCCTGATGACACCACGATTCAATCCTCCATCCAGGTAACTTTTGACAGGCTGTTTTCAGAGCACCACCATGTATTAGATGGAGCACGTGCTATGGTTGGTGGATTATTAATGTGGTTTAAGTTGTTTGAATACCATCATTTCAAAACCACTTTCTCGGTTTTCTCCAGCTCTGCTGTACTGTATGGAGAGCAGCGATCCAACTGTCTGTTGGATAACCAGTGTTTATAACTAGTTATACCCTTAGGTATCATCTGATAAAAGAAAAAAGCAAAGGTGAATGGGATGTTTGTCTTAAAAAAAAAAAAAAAAGAGGTTGGTAGATATGCTCTGACTCTTTTCTATGAATGCACATATATATAATGAAACCTTTGCCAGGGAAAGAAAATGGCCATGCAGTGTCAAAAGTTAGCCCACAGCTCCTGTTTCAACCTTGCTACGTGACTGCAGGCAGCTGATGGTGCCCAATGAAACCTGTCAGATGTTTGTCCCTCTAGAAAATAGCATCAACTCCATGGCCTTTCCAGCTGACCGATCCATCTGTATGTCACTGTTTTTAAAAATCGTGGTTCAATCTTTCATTCCATCTTTTTCTTTTTTATATCAGTCAGCTTCAGGCTGCAGGAAAATATTTTTGCCTTTATGACCACTGGTGTTCCAGCACATTTGCTCCCTTCCTGGCATCTTTCTTATTTCTTCTGAATTTTCTTCCCTAAATACTTCTTTTCTGAAATTTCTCTCATTTTTATTCTACTGTCCTCTTCTGCAGTCAGTTCCCTCTGAGAACAGTAGGGCTGAAACAGCGAGCCATACTGCAGGAGGGTTATTGTTGTTCTTTCCAGACAAAGCTCCCTGCTTCTGTTCCTTGGCATATATGAAACAGGCAGGAATATATGCCCTTTCCAACAGCTATTATTTCACAGTCTTTTCAGTCATAAGAAGACACGAGATAGCGGCACAAACTTGGAAAATATTAGCAAAGTGTTGCACAGTGTGATTTCCGGTATGCCAATGCTTATTTGTAAATCTGGCCTGAATCCTGCCAGTATGCTCAAATGGAAGAGGGGAGCAATTTTTTTGACAGAGCTAGAAAACTATGTTTTGTGTGTTGGCATTTTTGGCAGGAAACATTTTTTCTCTCCTTTAAATTAACATTCCAAGTCTAGATTTAATCAATTTGTAAAAGGAAAAAAAAAAAAATCACCCAAACCAACCAGAAACTCAATTTGGTTTGAACAGAATGTTTTCTTTTATCCCAGAATCCTTTTTGGGTTTTAGATTTAATTTTTTCATAATCAAGATAGAAAATTTAAAATAAATTAGTCTCAAATCAGATAGAGTTGTATTATTTTTAATTCCCTTTATTGTTCTTGAGCCTCCCAGTAGAAAGCTCAGTTACTTGCACATTTTTTCCCTACTTCTTGCTCGCCTCTCAATGATAGCCTGACCCTTGAAGAACCTCCAAGGATTGTTCCTGTGCTCCTATGTGACTATGTCAGTGTTTGGGTTAAAGAGTGTTACATGTTTTGGAAGAAATAACTCATTAAGAGCTTGTCTTCCACGCAGCAATTATGCAAAGGAAGATGTGGAGAGGTGCTTTATAGAAGGGAAGTTAGTGATGCGATCTCTTGGGCAGCGGTGAGCTTTGCTGAGCATTACCTAGAAATAACCAAAAAAGGGGCTCAGTCCTGTTGTTATAAGACACAAGACATATATCTTATGCCTGGACTATTCAGCCAGCATTTGGGACTGATAACAGAAGTTGGGTTTGAAAAGGACTGCCTAAGAGACACTTCAATTTCAGCGGAAAATGCTCAAAAGAATTAGGAAAATTAGCATTAACATGTCATATGGCCATGATTTTGGATGCCCCTTGCATTATTCACACAGACAGGATGGAGAGTGTCTCAGCACTGTTGCAGTGACTAGTAGCTGCATTTTCTGGGTGACAATGAATAGGTTTGGAAATGAGCACCAGTGCTAGAAAGTAGCTTCATTACCTGTCAACCAGACACAGATTGTCCCAAGGGACACAACTCTCTGTTTTTGGGAAACCTGGGTGCGTGAAATGAGTTTGGATAAATACTTCTGTGTCCCAGGAGTTCACAGATTTTGAGCTTTAATGTGCCTTTTCTCAAGCATCTCTTCCATTGTTGCCTATTTTAGGGTGTTTATTTGGTCACCATAGAATTCCTCAGACTTGCAGTTTTTAGGATTAGTCCAAGATAAAAGGAAAAGGTGTTATTAGTGACCAGCCTGCACCACTTTTGCAGACAGGTAGGAACAACAGCAGCCTGCAGTTGAATGCAACAAGAGGCTTATTACAGGGAAAGAAAACTCTTGGGTTTACCTTTGTAGCAGCTGAGCAATTTGCTCAGAGTATGCCAGTTTGCATAGGTGTGTGGTCCAAGAGAAAATGTATGCAACAAATGTATCGGTAGCAGGTTTTTTTCTAATGTATCTGTAAAAAAAACCTCTTACATTCCTGCAGTTTTCCACAAGACTTCAGAAACACTGTGTGTCATGATACATGCTAAGCTCCAGCAATGAACTGCAGGAAAATGTTGAAACTGATTTCTTTATGTAAAGGGATTTGATTCAGTCATTCTTTAAAGTTCTGGGTGCCAACAGAAGAGGTCAAAATTCAACCTCTGTGCTGATGCGTGGCTTTCTTCAGCTGCTTAAGAGAGCAGGCAGCTGTAAGAATAGGATCGGGTTTCTATGGCATTAGCCTTGTGTATAACAAGGACGAAATAATTCCATTTTTAAATATATGTTATCATTGCTCTAATGGGAAGAACACCACATTATCTGCTTTATTTATCTTATCTATATCATCATATGCTTTAATTCTCTGAAGATGAGCATATGAACATCTTCAGTTAGATTTCATTAAATCAGATGGGCTGTTGCTGTCAAATTGATGGAAGTAAGTTACTCATTTATAACTCAGCTAATTGATTTACAGAGAGGTAGAAGCTCAGCCTGCAATCTTTCCCTAGAATCTCGTTTTTATAATAAGCACCAGAAACTGATGAAACTAGAGCAATATCTGATTTCTGACTGTTGGAAGCTAAGACAATTGGAAATTTCATATGAAGAACCCAGCAGAGTTGGTCATGGAGCCCAACAGAAAAGTGGGAGCTTCATTTAGCAGTCATCCTGCGTAATTTCTCCTTATCCCTGGCATATTCCCCATAGATATGCATTCCGGATCACAGAGTGGTATATAACAAAAAAAAAAAAAAGACCAGCAACCTCCAATAGTATTTTTGTAGTGGGCTGCTTGTAGAAAGGAGATGGGACCAGCTGCCCTGTCCTCAGTCCCCATGGCATAGAAGAGGAAAGGGGCACCAGATAGGGAGAGCAAAGCAGAGCAAGAAAGGGGGAAAGGCCACAGGAGGAAACAGAATTTTCCAAATAATTACACAGTGAATTTCGCTGCAGGTGATTTGTGAGTTTTATAACTGAACTAGACAATAGAAGTCTTTTAATAGAAGATTCAGCCAAACAGCCTTCTTGTTTTTCCCTTCCAGTGGGCCTCTGCTTGAAGCCTTAAGCCTTTTGCTCCTGAGTTAATATGCTTTTATGTGCTGAGAATCACTAGCCTCATTACAGAGGTAGTGGCCAGTGTGGTAAGGAGCACATCTCCTGTGTGCAAATGCTAAGTGGTAAATTAGTGCCTGGTTATTAAATCTACATGATGGGAATTGTGAACTTTTTTCTCTTGTTCATCTGGGTTATGTCATCTATTTTTGTTCCTTTTACAAGGAACCATTTTGCACAGGCGTTGTAACAAAAAATCATATCTTTGTTATCAAATAATCTTCTAGAATCAGAAAATGCTCTTTCTTGACAGGAGAGACTATTTATATTGTTTGTTTCTTTTTTCAAGTGTCATAGATAAGGCAACGGGACAAGCTAACTGAAGCCCTCCCTAGCATGGGCATCCCATGGAAAGCAATGCCATCTTTGGTTGCCTCTGCTGCAGTGCAAAGCAGCTGCCCCTCAATTCCAGCAGTGCCCTATCAGAAGATCAGAAATTGTTGTGTTGAAGCCAGCGTGGTGACCATATGTTGTGGTTTAGCTGCAGCTGGCAACTAAGCCCCACGCAGCCGTTCGCTCACTCCCCCACTGGTGGGATGGGGGAGAGAATCAAAAGGGTAAAAGTGGGAAAACTCGTGGGTTGAGACAGGAACCGTTTAATAATTAAAATAAAACAATAATAATAACAACAATAATAATATAAAGAAAAGGAAAATAACAAAAGAGAGAAAGAGATATAAAATGGAGGGGGGAATAAACAACCAAAACAAACAAGTGATGCAGCTGCTCACCGCCCGCCAACCGACGCCACCAGTCCCTGAGCCAGATCGTTCCCCCCGAGCCAGCTCCCCCAGTTAATATACTGGGCATGACGTCATATGATATGGAATATCCCATTGGCCAGTTTGGATCAGCTCTCTTGGCTGTGGCCCCTCTCCTCCCGGCTTCTCGTGCACCCGGCAGAGCATGGGGAGCTAGACAGGTCCCTGACTAGTATAGGTGCTACTTAGCAACAACTAAAATATCAGTGTGCCACCAGCACTGCACCAGCTACAGCGAAGAAAACTAACTCCATCCCAGCCAAAACCAGCACACCATAGCTGGAAAAGCCACTTGCCTTTAAACCATATTCAAATGCTGTACACGATCAAACCATGAAGACCCTTGCCATAGTTTTCCTTCTTGGGAACTTATTCTCTTCTTCTTTTCTCCTCCTCTTTTTCTTCTCTCTTCTTCTTCATCTTCTTGTGAGGAGTTGACTCGCTTAACACTGTGGGGCTGGAAAGGACTGGAGTAACATCATACTAACAGCCAGGGACAACCTTTTCCTCTGCTTTCTCAATTGCAGATGAAGTCAGGGGAGATGGCTGCCAACATTGCCCGGGAGCTTGCAGAGCACACAAAAAACCACTTGTATGCTGGTGACATCACGTACTCTGTGTCCGCCATGGTCCAGCTGGTGAACTTGCTTGACGTGCAGCTCCGAAACCTGACTCCGGGTGGGAAGGACAGTGCTGCACGCAGCTTAAATAAGGTAAAAACAAAGGGGCTCAGGAAGGGACGGGAGGCTGAAGAAGGGTTTGGCTCTCCCTGGAGAGCTATTATAAATGTCTTTCTGAATGACTGCCATTTTAGGGCAGTGATTCTTTCATAGTAGACAAGAGTACCTGGCAGTTTTTCGTTTACAGTGTATTTTATTCTGCTGAGAAACGAAACAGTTGTAAATGCCAAGTGTACTATTGGTGCTGGGAAATGTATACCCTTAGATGTGTAGATATATTAACTCCAGGTACTTCATTGTAGTCTCAGCTCTCACAGCTCAGTATAAGAATAACTCAAGTGATGCCACGGCAATTATTTTGGACTTGTGCCAGTGTGAATGAGACCAGAATTTTGTCCAGCGTTTCCAGTGTTGAATCTGTCTGTGAAATGCCATGTAATACAATCCAGAAAATCTGAACCTCTAAAGCCCCAAGAGACAGAGTCTGGATTTTGAATTTTTCATCTTGTAATATTACAGGATGCTGATGTGAAGGTCAAATGAACACTTTTATGCATCAATACAAACAAATAAAAGCAGACAGAAACATTTATTTATACTGGAGATGCATTTACCAAAGGCACATAAGATACCATCTTATTTACACTTAAGGTCTTCAGGATGCTTTAGTATTAGAGGACCTTTTTAGTGATGACCTGTGACTTAGCCCAGAAGCACCTTACTGCATGATTATGGTGTGGTTTCTGTGCCCCTTGTTTGAGAAGCATTGTTAGTCCTTTTGTCATTTCCAGAATTAAGTGGAATTGCTACATACTAAAGGTGCTGGCAGTTGCCAGTCGTGGGAGGAAATACGGGCTGTGGAGTCCATAAGAATACATCTAAAGTTGAGGGTTTCCGTGGTCCAAGGCCCTCTTCATCACTGAATCTCATGTAAACACATGGGATAGGACTTATATAGGATTCACAAAGTGAATTGTGTGGACCTGGACATCAGAACAAAGAGCAGCTGAACCCTGTGGCTATGAGCACATGGTTATACTGGCCACCCAGTTAAAATAACACACAGAATTTTGTTCTCAGCTGTGTAGCTGGCTCTGACAGCCCTGGCATCCATGTAAGTGAGAACAGAACTTGGTCCCAAGGTTATATGGGGAATAAATGATCCCAGCTAAGCATTTTTGTGTGTCTTCTGAAGAGAAGTAGCATTGTCTTTTTTCTTGTAAGTTACTATTGTAGATTTAATGCTGTTTTAAATGCAAAGGGCTTCTGGATTGTTTAAGGTTACAGCTGCATGGGAATTGATGTCCTGCATCTCATGTGCTTTGCATGTGCTGTGAATTGGGTTATCATGATGCTTTTAATTAGTGCTTCCAGCTATTTTATAACAGTGTGGGTAATAATTATATTAACTGTTACATCAACATAACATTATTTGTTATAATCATACCATGATCCTTTGTTTGAAATGATGGTGATGTCTGACAATATCAGGTAAAACCAGTGATTAATGTCACCTACTAACAGGTTTCATGGTTGTAGTCTGCTTGCTCTTCTGAATATGCCCTAGCCACACCCAACATTTTGTCACTTCAGCTTTGCAAGCACCTATTTTTCATCTTTTTATATCCCACCTTCTGATATTTGTTTCAATTACATGAAATGGAGTTGTATCACAGGGCCAGGTATGAGTTACTGAGGGGAGGGTAAGACTGGGCAAGGCAGAGCTCCTCAGCTCAGCTGTCACTCCTGGGGTCCCCCTTGCAGGTTCCCCCCC
>VZTV01030742.1:35123-46729 GCA_013400875.1 Anhinga rufa
TCATTTCATTGTACATCAGCTTTGCACAAGCAGCTCATACAAATCAATTGCACTCTGCATTAAAATTCTGGACCACGTGGAGTCCTGCAAAACAGCGATGCGAGTCAGTGATCCAAATGACAGGCTCAGTAATTTACTTGCTCTCATTCCCCACTTAATTCTTTAGAAGAGCAACTGCTCTGTGTTCATTTAAGAATGCATGAATTCAACTTGGAAGTAGTATTGGGCAAACAAAAGGCAGCAGAGTTACTGCTCCATTTTCCCCTTCACTGATCAAGAGTATTTCCAAAAAAAAAAGGAAAAAAGTAATTTGCAAAGAGTTTTGTTTAGTGCTGTTTAGTCAGAAAGAAGAAATAAAGTAAGCACTAGCCATTGAATGTTCTTTTAATCATTAAAGGAAATGTGCTGGGGATCTGAAAGTAATCACCTGTGCTGTTTTGTACCCTTTTTTTTTTTTTTCCCCAAGCTGATGTACAATGAAATGAAATAAACTGGCATAATCAGAATTTTTAAAAGCCATCATCTTTCAGGAGCCACTTTCCTGTCACTAAAAGCTTTATGCTTTCCACTGAATCAGGCTTAATTAAGGTAATAATTGTTCTATTGCAGCCTGGCAAGACCCCTGAGTGGATAGCTCTGTAATTTTCAGAAAGGCTTTCTTTGATCTGCATTTGTTTCTGTTAAGTCTTCAGACTGGCCAAGTTTACCCAGAGGAAGATTTCTACTGTTAAAAAATTGATGAATTAGAAATTGAAATTAGGCATTGCATGATACTTAGGTGTGTTTTGTTTATTTCAGAGCCTCAACACTCTTGGGGACAAATTTGGCTGTCAGCTGTACTAACGGGATTGCACTGCTGTGAGTTGAGAGCACAAGTTACCCCAAATCTCTACTGATGTGCAATTCCCAACCCAGGCACATCAGCAAAACCAAACCCAGCCAAGCCAGTGGCTCTGAGCAGCTTGATTTTGCAAGGTTTAGTTGCACCGATGCAAAGCTCACCAATTCTAGCTCACTGCTGCAGACTGCCTGCAAAGTCCTGGGGAGATAGATAAGTGCCTGTTTGAATTTCGTGACAGACTAAGGTGCCGTTATCAGGCAGGCAAGAGGCTTACAAGTGCATGTCGAAGTACAATCCTAAACGTGGCTCCTATGGAAAAGGTGGGATTCTTTGTGGAAATGCTATTCAGCATATAAAGCATTTAGGCCTAGGAATCACAAAGGAAAGTACAACTCACTGTGAGAGGACTGGAGAAGCAGTTAAATCCAAAGGGGGGGAGAATGGCCTCAACTGGAAATATCACATCTGATTCCCATTTCGTTATGTCCTCTTCAGTGGCCCTTTACTCTATCAGGACCCCTGGGCAATGCTTTCTCCTTCAGTGCAATGTGTTACCACACTCGACATGTGCCTGAGCTGGCTTTGAGCAAGCTGACAGCAGTGAAGCTGGAGCACTGTAGGTTTTACCTTGAGCCAGAGACCTGGACAGGTGTATCATGATGGGTCTGTACAGGTCCATCCTGAATCAGGATGCAGTCCTGCATACATCGTGCTCCCTGGAACTTGTCCTGCTCATCCAAAGCTTGGTTTATACCTCACTTTGCCATCAGTGCTGTTTGACTGCAGATCCCACACCCCTCTTATGTAAATAACTATCAGCCCCATCCTTTCCAGCCTTGTTTGGAGTGGAAATATCATGTGTGATCTCTAAGCTGTAAGCAAAACATCATCTCTTGAGTATCTCTACTTGACTTCAGTGTCTCCTACCATCTAACAGCTGCTCTTGCAAAGTTGCCAGTCTGTGCTTTACTTCACTGAAAAAGGACTAACCCATATTTCTGGAGCCAGTCCTTCCAGCTGGCTAACTGCTGCCTAACTCTCATGCTTCCTTTCGTTTGGTTGGTTTTCAGGAGCTGTTTAAGAGAGAAATGAGGTTTTTTCATGGGCGTTTTCTTCAATTTTTTTCCCTCGTTCTGTCACTAACTTGTTTTTTCTATTCCGTCTTTAATCTGCTGTCTTTATGGACTCAGCTTCAGAAAAGGGAGCGCTCTTGCAGGGCCTATGTACAGGTATTTCTTGTGTTTTTAATACACATGTCCCGTTGTTTGACTGAATGACTGTGAAGTGGGTCTTGTCTCTGTGAATAATCTGATTATTACCATCTTTGTGGCAGCAAGTTCTAAGGTTAAGGTTACAGGATAATAATTTCATTCTTTACCTCCCCCCACCTGCCCAGTTGCTCTCAGACTTGACAAAAATTTGGGGCAAAATCTCTGACCCAGGAAGTGGGAAAAACGACAAGAGAGATCTGACAAGACTCATCCAGCTATTGGAAGAAGCAGGACAGTATGGATGCATGCAAGAATGCAAAACTCCTGCTCATGGAGGTGTCTCCAGACCAGCTGGGTTTCACCTGCGGCATGTCACTCATATAATTGCCACCTGCATTTCCTTAGTTTTCTTTCTTCCCCTCTTACACTTGTAAATTCAGAAGCAATTTGAAATGGTAACAATCGGCATGAGGGAGGAGGTAGGATCATAATGAAATGCAGAGTATCCTTGCAGAGGGATGTAAGAGGGAGGAGAGTGCTGTAAACTAAATATAGGATTAGGAACATAAAGTCCCATAAAGTTTACCCAGCTGTGGCCCAAATTTTGTAGGATTACATTGTGTTTTACATGAACAAAGTCAAGCCCTAGCATTTTAGAAGGACCTGCTAGTAGGCTTTTCAAGAGTGGGGCCTTGGGTTATGTTATTTATCCTGTCACCTTGCTTATAGCATTTGCTCCAATGACTTTTATATAAACCTGTATAGTGTGGGTGAGTTAATGCTGCTTTAAGAAATGTGAATATTTTACCTTCTAATTTCTGTCTTGTGCTTATGAACATTAATGTTGTACCTATGGATGGTTGATCATTATTTATATGTGTATGTATAACATGCAGAGCTGTAAAAATGAACCCCATGTTTCAGGAGGGGGCTGTCTATACCTCAATTTTCCTGCAAAATTCAACTTCCTACTGTCGGTATTGACTTTATTTTGTGAGCACAAATTTCATTTAGCTTGTGGTTTAGATTTCTAGGACATTAAATAAAAGAGTACCCCTCTGTGCTGGTAGGCTGTCTGTCTTCCCCTTGGATACGGTCATGAGAGAAAGTCAACCTTTTCCCTTCCATACACATTAACGGATAAAGATGAGTTATGGAGTTACATGTCCCTTGTCTGGAGTGACTTCTCTTAAGATCTCAGAAGTAACTAGCCTTTGAAGGAGCTTAGGAAAGTTCACAGTGCAACGCTCACTCCCAAGCTAGCTATCTTGTCTGCTGGTACCACTGGAAACGTGGTGAGGCTGGTTTGACCATGGACCATACAATTCTGTTGGGGACCTTGGGTGCTACCTGACCCATAGTTGTCCTTTCCACGAGCTGCATGGGCGTGCTCTATGGAGTTGATGCATGCTCCTGGTCTTTTTGTCTTCTTTCAAACAGTACTGAAGGGTGAGTTTAATATACTCTACAGAAAGCTTGGCATTGGTAGAATAAAGCATGAATATTCTGCACAAACTTCATCTTACCCTTAATTTTAAGGACTTCTTCCCTTTCACTTAGGAAAGCTACTTGTGTGTTTAAACATTAATCATGCACCTACCTCTTTAGTAGACAAAAACCGATAAAGATCATTGCCTGAGCTGTTTAGTATAAATATGGACAAAGCTGGTAAATATGTTGAAGAGGAAAGTCCTGTAATGGAGGGCTTGAAGAATAAATTAGATGACCTAATTGAACCTTTCCAGCTCTGCTTTGTTTTGTATGGAAGTAAAGTAATGTATCTGGACATATTTTCATGCAGTATGTTTCCATTTGGAAAATCATGTAGCTAAAGTCATAAAAAAATCTTGTGAGGCAGAGTTTGTCTCTAGTAGCAATTAAATGTGACTGCAGATATTCCTGTTACAGGCCACTTATCCTTTACCAGGCAGTGAAATGTCTGGGCTGGCTAAGGCAATTTAGGAGAGATTTTTCAACAACTGTTAAATGTTGAAATCCTGGACTTTGTGAAGTCAGTAGGAGATGGGAATTCACTGGGAAATATGCCACTGGTGGCAAAGAATTAGAGTTTTCAACCTTGCTGACGTGATCTCCCATTATTGTGAAGGGCATCCATGGCTGAATTCAGCTCATAGGGCAGGAAGTGTACCTTCAGTTCTGTGCTCCCTAGACAAAGGAAAGTGCAGTACAAAGTTTATGTGAGAGATGTCCAGCAATTTTTAATGTTAAAAGTGCAATTGAGAAAACATGGATTTTGGGGAGGAGGAGGGTGACCTGAGAAGATCATAATTGCTAAAATCAGTCTTACTGTTTTCTTTGTGCTGACAAATTTAAGTAAATATGACAGAGCCCCTGTAGCGATTGGGATGTAAAGTCCTCTTGAGCCCAAAATGAATGAATATAAATAAATATGTATAACGGATCTGTAAGTTTTGAGAGTTATTCAAATGTGAGACTGGGAATGCTGTATCAGATTATCATCTCATCTCTCTGGGTAAATTTATAATTAAAACAAATATTGATTTAATTTGTGGTGTGTCAAAATATTTGTTGAGTTAAAAGCTCAGGGATTTTATTTACTGGAGACAGAGGTTACAAATGCTGCTCCTTTAGTTGCAAGTGTGGTAAATGATCTTTTTTGTCTCAAAAATCCAGCAAGAACCAACACGACAGGTGATGTGATAAATGCATAATATATTGACCTGACAACTACTGGGATTTTTTTTCAATCATGGTGATATTTAAGAAACTGACACATGGGCTTTAATTCGTGATACTGAGAGTCAACTTAGGCTGAGCTGACCAAGGTGGATACCCAAGATGGATGAAGTGACTGGCCTTGGAAAGGTGCTAAGGAGAGCTTGGACCTGATCCATGGCTTTTTGGAGAGCAGAGTTCTACATCTCTCATGGCCACCTTTCTGCAGTGCACTGTTCTCTATTTTGGGAAAGGGATGGAAAAGTCATTGTGTGGGAGAATGAGTCACAGTGGGTGACGCATTTCATTAGCATAGCTTCGTTTGGTGACTGATGCGTGATGTAAGCTGGTATGAATTTTCTGTACTTTTTTCAGAATTGATACTTGTTCAGTTTCCAAAGACTTTTCTTCTTAAACTGAAGCACTGGAGTTGTAGAAAACACAGAACATTTGTCTTCTGGGAGCTGTAAAACTGGGTTTGGTGTCAGAGATTTTTTCAATGCCCTTCAACAAGTAGCATGTCCTCACTATTTCTCAGCTCCCCAACTTAAAATGCCATGGGTACAATTCCCCTGGCCTCTGGGAATGGAGGTGGGGTAGTAAAGAAAAAAAAAAAAAAAAAAGCTGAGTGCTCAGTTATTGCAGTAAGTGAGGCCAAATTAACACGGAAAACTTAAACATGGGGAAAAAAAATAGAGAATTTTGCTGTAAGATTTAGTAGATGGAAACACAAGCTTTGATAAAGGCTCATACCATGTCTGGGCATGTAAAGTCTTTTTATCACATACATGCACCTGACTGCAAAATCTGAGCTCACCTCCTTGCTTCGCTTGGATTTATGGGCTGGAGCTCTGGGTCATCATGAGGTCAATGCCTTTCCCTGTAGTGACAGCCAACAGCCTCTTCCCATGTGAAACTGCATGCTGTGTTTGGGATGCAGATCCCGAAACACAAAAACTTCACAGGGTTCCATTTTTTTGTTCTTTTATTTTTTAAAGCCAGTCTCATTGGCTTCAAAGCTGGAGGTTGATGAATACGATAGCCTGAGTGGCAGGTTTGTGGGAAGGGTGGAAGGAGGCCGCAGAGCATTGCTTTTGCAATGTTTTCCTGGTCTGGTGGTGTTTGCTGCTCTGGTTCCTGCCATCCTCCGGGCTCTCCTGTAAATCAGCTTGCCCTGTTTTGTAATTCTGGGCTTGTCCGTACAGCAAATGACAAAGATTAGGGAGGTGCCACCTGCTCCCTGAAGATCACAAGAGCTTCTGCATGCAGCTGTCACCAGAACCCCTGATGAGGGTGGTGCTGAGCTGCTGGCAGGTTCCAGGTATCAGACACTGGTGGCTGGTTGCAGTCAGAGTTGTCCTTCTGATTCTCCTGGAAGTTTTCTGAACTCTTTACGCTTGTAACATGGGCTGTTTGAATTGCTGTGCTAAGCAAAAAAAATGAAAGGCTTTCCTCAGAGGATTCAAGGCATTAAGTTTAAAGTTGAGTAGAAGAGACTTTTTTTTTTCTTTGCTAACCTACTAGCTCTCAGCAGATAAAAGGTGCATCTGGGACTTAGCCAGTACTATTTAAAGTGGATTAATTCTGTTTGTCCCACTTCTCTCTTGCTTGCATGGCTGGTCCCAACTTCCATGAAGACTAAACGAAAGAAACTTGTAGCTCTGAGAGGAAGCATAAATTGAATTATGCTGCGTTTACTTGTGTTCTTGTTGTGTCTGTGACAAGAAAGACTCTAACCTCCATTTATATAGAAAGGGGCAAATTAATGAGGATTTTCAAGTTCCTTGTTTGGTCATTTAATTGGCTCTATGACAAAGAGCTCTGCAGTACGTGTCAAACAACTTTCAGAGTCCTCTAATGATTTGCGCATTGCTTGACTCCTGATGCTATTCTGCGTGGTGTGTCAGGCGAGGTATCGTTGTTAAAGTGGCTGGAATAAATTGGCTAGCAGTGTGCATACAATGTCATATATTAACTATAGCTACAGGGAGTACTTTTAGCAGCTCTTTCAAGAGATCGAGATGTTTGCCTATCAGCGTCAAAGTGCCCCAAACTTTAATTTAATATAATTAAAAGGACATCTGAAAGAAGCGTGACTCGCAGCAGGGTTCTGCAGTTTGGTAGCCCTTTGTTAAAACTCTGTGAACTTAATATACTTCACAGCTTGAGAAACCTGCACTTGATTTGTGTCAGCAAGAGTGAAACTAGAAATCCCCACCCTGCATGTTTCTGCCATGGTGATCCCGTTGTTAGGGGAGAGAAGGATCAAAGCAGCAGCCTTGGGTTTGCCACTGGACTGTGAAATTCTTCGCATAAATTTTAAAAAGGAAGGTGACCGCATATTCCTCTACCTACAACTGAGCTACACCTATGGTTATGTGCCCACATGTAGCATAGCAAAACTGAGGAAAAAATCTAGCGTTTTCTGCGTTACTATGTGCTTATTCTCTACTTTATGCTGACTCAGTCCTGGAGTCTGGTGGCACTGGTAAAAAGTTTCGGTATAAATTGCTGTAGAGGTCAGTGGTTGTGTTCCTTTGATTTGGACCATTGGAGGAAAGAATGAGTCTCACAGACTCCCTAGGAGCTCCCTTGAAGGCTATGTATATTCTGTCCAAGAGGCCTTTCTTGTTTGCAAGCCGTTTTCCTTTCTTGCTACAGCTTTGTTCCCTTCCCCAGTGTAATTACTCTAGCAGTTGCTTGTATAGTCTCAAATCCTGAACAGTAGGGCAGTAAATACAAATGATTCATAAATGCAGTTCTCAGCTTATTCTGCAGGGAAGATCTCATTAGATGAAGTAGATCATATGTTATTTCCTTCTTCTGAATCAATTTCTTTTATTTCAGTCCTACAGATGCCTTCTGACCTTAAAATATTCTTCCTCATATACTAAGCAAAGCAAAACCATAACCTGTAATTTGTAACCTTCTTCTATTTCTCAGATCTCCTATTTTTTGTGTGCTCCCATTAGAAGATTATTGGTAGTTCAAGGCCAGGATTGCAAACCTTGCATGCCTAGTGCAAGACCATTAATACCATAGTTAAGCATTTTGTAGATGGCCTAATTTTAATAAAGGTCAGTGCCTTTCTTCTCACTGAAGTAAGATCTCAGTGCTGCTGAAATTCACAGAATCACAGAACAGTAGGGGTTGGAAGGCACCTCCAGAGATCACCTTGTCCAACCCCCCTGCGTGAGCAGGCACACCCAGAGCAGGGGGCACAGGACCGCGTCCAGGCGGGGTTTGAATGTCTCCAGGGAAGGAGACTTCAGGCCATTTCTGAGTTAGTAGAGTTCCTGTAGCTACAGAATAAACATTTGCTGTAGAGTTGAAAAGAGAAGGTTGCATGCTCTTTCTTGAGAGCATTTGCTCTCAATCTGTGGAGCAATTTTAGAAATTCCTCTGCAAAGCTGGGGGAAGATCTCCTCTTGGCTTTGCCATGAGTACTAGGTTTTGGCTCAGTTCACCAAAATTGATACCATCAGTTGCCAATCACCCTAGATGTAGGCTAGTGTTTCTGGCTTAGTTTTGAAGGCAGAAGCAGAGATTAGCAGTAGATAGTCTAATGATTTATTTATTTTTAAGCACTCGTTGCAGTTCAGCTAGTTTCAATCTAAATATGTGTTTGACCATTTCATTGAATGTTATAATTGTTTTGTAATGACCTTATTGCTTTGTAAAAAGCCTTAGAAAATGGCTGGACTTCTCAGTAAGAAATTATCTCCAGTGTGTTTACTTATGCTTTGACCAGAGGTTTTAATTTAGAATTAAAAGAATAAATTACAAGGTGAAAAACCATCCGAGGATGAAGAGACTTGTCAGACAGATTTGAAGGCACTTCTCAGCTAAGAAGTAGGATTTAACACCATCATTTGGCCAAAATGACATTTTCCTTGCTTAGGAAGCTGAAGAAATGATACATGCATCTATTTTTGACCTGAAGTCCCACAGAGTAGATGACTGTTCAGTTTGATTGGTGACCCCTGTGTAGTGGAATCAGGGTGCCGTTCATTTGCCACTCTAAAAAACCATGTCATTTGCTGAGCTAGTCCCTTTCAACACAGTAACCTTGCCAGAAGCAGATCCTTGCATGCCCAGATCTATGCTTTCATGCTGGTCCTCTTCTCCAAAGGGCTCATTCTGGCTGCATCAGGTATGTTCAGAGTTAATGGGAGTTTCTCTTGTACTGGTGCTTTTTCTGGCCAGAGGCAAGAATCACACAACTTCCAGCAGAACTTGCCATCAATGGCATTGATTGTGCCTTTAACTCAATTAGTTTGGAGGCTTGCAAATATTGATAGCTTAAGAAAACGTTTTGTTTTAGCACTGGGTGTTTCATAGGAATACAGAGCAAAACCAGCTGTTCTTGAGCAAAGAAGCAGGTGAGCTTTTTAAAAGTAGCACCGCTTTCCAGTAGGAAAAAGGAAAAAAGAAAAAAACATAATGTTGTGATCATTGACCCATATCCACATTTCAGGGCATCTGCTTCCTGACAGGTTTTTCATTTCCACTGTGTGCTGTGGACCTAAAGGGTTTTCGTGCTTTTTTTCTCTGCTGATTTGCCATAAAACCTCAAGCTGCTATTAAAAAGTGGACTACTAATGTTTTTGCATGCTTCAAATAAAGATGATGATGCACTTGTTTTGGAGCAGTACCTGGAGACCAGAACTTCAGACTGTAAGCACAGCCTGAGGGTGTGTCTGTGTGATTGCACTCTACAATCTTAGCACTGCTCTTCTCAGAAAGGGTGAGCAAACCTTTTTTGATGAGCCTGTGCCAGCAAACACCTTTGGTACAGGGGTAGCTGTACAAGCACTGCTTGTTTCATGCACCAGCCATGATTTTAGTCTACTGATGCAAAGCTGGTGTAGTTCCTTCTATCCCAGTTTTTGAAAGTGCATTGCATGAAATATTCCTGTGAGATCAAAGAAGACAAGTGTTAGCAGTATGAGACAGGGCTTTAGAAGTTATAAAATGTAGATAATTTAATTAGAGATGTCATTGCAAAAGTGGTGCTTTAATGCCCTGTGTCACTGTCCTCATTCTTCCAAAGCTGCTATAGGAGGTAAGACCTTGATGTGGGTTCCATGCAAAATAATGTATACATTGTGCTCCTTTGTAAGGAAGGGCAAACTGAATATTTGAAAATCACTCAGCTGAAGAATTCAACCAATATTCCCTGTAGGGCCTGCTGGTATTCACTTGCCATGAAGCAGTATTTTCTCCAGTTATAAGTTTGTTGGGGTTTTTGTTCTTCCATCAGCTGCTCAGTGAGAGGCCAAAATGAACAATAAAGGTTTAGAGAGGTCCTAACTGTAGGAGAGCTGCTGGTTTTCTAAGGTTAGGGTTGCTGTGCTTAAGCACCGTAGCACAATGCAGTCTGGTCCCAAATTTGGTAATGACATGAGTACGTCTAACATCTCTTAGTGATTTCCAGTGTTGACTCCCAATTAAAGACAGATTTTATATTACAGAGTCTGTGTTTGTCAAAAAGCAGTGTCTTGGATGTTGATATGGTGGTATCACTGGATATATATACTCCCCTCCTAGGTTTAAACTGTGTGTCACATCGGCAGATATTCTCACCAGACGTTTCGGGGGGGGGGAGAAGATAAAAATAAATGAATAAGCAAAATCCAGTTTTATGGAACAAAGCAGCTGTCACAAATGAAGTCAATGGGATATGTATGACTGGCCTTTTAGTAATGTATAATTACTGTAAGACTCCTAATTAGTTGCCTTTTGACAAGAGATTTTTTAATACCAATTTGTAAGTGTCTGAGAAGGAAGGTTTACTTTTTTTTTTCTGTTTTGAACCTCAGGAGAAGATCAAGAAACCATAAGCATATGCTCTTATTTGGGAAAAAAATCTCCCTCTGAAATTTATTAACTTTTATTTACATTGAATATACACTCTGTGGTGCTATATAACCGCGTAATGAAAGGGATCACCATAATGGGATTTGTCTTCTATGATTAGCATCTTCTTGCTCTTCTCTCAATGTCCAGTTGTAGCCACTGCTGGAGATATGAATGGTCCACCGAGTCTAATATTCTCCGACCCATGATGATTGCTCTTTATGGGCTTATATTTAGGGGGTTTGGCTTTGCATATATAGGTACCCTGACATCAAAGGCAGCATACAGCTACACCTACATATCTCGGCATAGACAGACAGATGGAAAGTCTTTCTTCTTGGCTCCCTTCTGCCATACCCTTCTTCCCTTGTTTGATCTTAGGCTACCAACAAGCAAGCTATGCCTTGTGAAAGCCTTCCCTTGATGTCATTTGAGTCATTTTGTCCTTCTCCCTGGACATATATGTACTTCTGCTGTCTATTCATTAAGCCCCAGCAACCATGGCATTCATTTGGTGCCATGCTGTGGGTGATGTTGTGGTATGTTTTGGCTCCAAGCTCCTAATTTTTATTTTGTATGAGGCTCACAAAGGTGCTTTGGAAATTGTTCACCCCGTTGAGCTGCATTTGGAAGAGGGATCAGGCAAGGGGAGAGAAGAAAACCACAGCAGAGGAAGTCCTTTAGCTTGGGAAGCAAGGACAAGGGTCTTCAGTGAGGTGGACATGCAGCATCCTTTAATATGTGTTGGCTTCTTCAGGGATAGGATTAATTTCACATGACTTTGGGCACCTAAATGGGAGTAATACTTGCTGTAGTTCTCTACTTTCAGTGAAGAGAGAAACTAGAGAGCATCTGGGCTCCCAACTTGGATGCACGTTAAATTTTTGAAGTAAGGTGGGTTGAAACTAAGTCAGAACTTTCCTAGCTCCCTCTGAAGGTCCCCACCTTTATCAGGATCACATGGGATCTCAGGTAAAACCTATAATGCCATCAGCTCC